>WYDI02023604.1:52999-74501 GCA_009867235.2 Psittacus erithacus | reverse complement strand
AGTTAGAAACACAGTGCTGCACCAGCCACTAAGAAGGAGAAAAAATGACTGCTACTGCTGAACCCATGACACCATGTTTGATAAGTCTCTACACACAGTCCATTTTTATTTTTTTTTTAGTTCAAATCTTGCAGTATAAACAGCAAATAACAACTTCCCTAATGCTCATTATCTGATCAAAGAAATTGAGGCATGTAACACTACAGAGGTGAAAAGGTAGGGAGGATTAAAAGGTGAGTTGCTAATTAAGGAACCAGCCCTGCAAGCAATTACATACATGGTTAACATTAAGTACTTCAGCATTAATGGAACTACTCATATGCTTAAGGGCAAGCACATGCGTTTGTGAACTGAACCTTGAAGACCACATCCTGTGGGATGCTGAGAACATGGTATGCATTGAAGGCAACAGGATTTTCCTGATTCCAGTGGGAGGCGCAGATATTGTACACTTCCTAGTCCCAGGCATCAGGACAGGATAGCACAAGCTAGCTGGGAAGAGTCTGTTGATGGGGGTTTCACATTAGGCTTACAAGGTAGATAATGGCCAGCATTTCTTTTCAGAAACATTCAGAAGCAAGCCTTTGTTGATGAGCATCTATTTTTAATAAGCTTCACAAGATCCATACTGAAATTAAGAGGGGTTTTTTATGCTATCAGACAGCAATATAACATAAAAAAAAAAACTGAAAAGGAGCCATTCAACTGGGGTAGGTTGGTACGAGGTATGATGCCTGCAAGATGAAGTGGGTTGCAACAAGGTGCAGTTTTACTTCCCGAGATACATTTTATGCAGTAGCATAAAATGAGCTACTTCAGCCACGCATCTGGGCTCATGCCAAGGTCACACTACAGCCCTGTACAAACAAAACCTCGTACCCAAAGGACATATAGCAAGTCAGTCATTCAATGTATACATTTGATCCAGACATCATTGCTTAAGTTAGCAAATCCATACATCCCTGGGAGCTGTTACAATCTTAGAAACACTAACAACTACTTTTCAAGTAAAAGTGCACTGATCCTAATCCATTTATATATAAAAAAATGTGGCACACTCTGTATTATCCTTCTTCCCCAATAAAGACAAATTTAATTCTATTTCAGACCAAAGTACCCCCAGCTTCTTCTGCAGTGATGACCTATTTTGATTGAGGTAAAGGCACAGAATCATTGATCCAGTACAATTTCTTTAGTTTAGCAGTTTATTTTTCAGAAGCACAACTATCTGTAACTTAAATGAGCAAAAGGGTCAAATGTAATTTGGTCCCATCTTCTGACAGTGATAACTGCCCACGCTAGCTGGGAAAAGATTTCATGCACTGTGTTTGGTTCACTGTTTCCTAGGAAAAGGGAATAGCTGTGGATATATTTTCTTGTGGTTTTATTTTGGGGTGGGGATTTTTGTGTTGATTTTTTGTTGTTGTTGCTTTTTTTTCTTTTCCTGGTGTGCCAAAAGGAAAAGGCTTGTTTTGGCATCATGCACTACATCGTTTATGGTCTTTCTGTATCATTTCCAAAGAAAGAAATAGTTGTTGACACTGATTTAGAAATTAGGATTAAACTGTCAGCATCATAACTGCCAACCAGTTGAGCAGACAGTAAAATGATGAAAAGTGAGAAGGCAGCCTTATCTTAGGCAGAGTGTATCTCAGTGATCTATAGTTTCCTCTGTTGGAACCCATTAAAATTGCTGATTTTTTAAAATTATTTTTTTCCTACTATTCAAAGAAGCTGACCTTTTTTAAACTGGGCATTGTAAAAACCTCGGTGTTTTCTCAGCTGTTGTCTTCACCAGTGAGACTCCATTAGTAGAAGCAGTTGTGAGAATTCAAAAGAAGGGGAGGAGGCATGGAGGAGAGGATGGATTGACTTGATTGATTGGGCTATCAGTGAAAATGTCCTTCGACACTGAAACTCTTAGTGTTGACATGTCTGCCTGAGGCAGTCTCTGGAGACACAGTAAGAGTTGGGATGGGCCCTTCTCTTATACTGGTTGTTGTTCCATTTTGGGGTGCAAAATATGGAGCAGATCAACTGGGAGAGTTTAGATGCCAGCAGCAATATGTTGCTGCTTGGCATTAAATTCCTGCTCACTACAAAGATCTATCATTTCACAGAGACACCATTCTCATATTCAGTAAGCTTTCCATACCCTGCCATGAGCAAATAGCCTCAGCCAAAGAACTCCTCCCAGAAGATGTTGAGATTGTCTTTCCTTCCTTGTCATCTCTCACATTCGCAAGTTAATGCTGGAAATTATTTTTGAGTGTCCATTAGCAACTCTCAGATTCTCCCCATCATGTTAGATATTTTTCCCCCACTCAAACATTCCCATCCACATTTTGGGGATTAAAAAAAAAAAAAAAAAAAGAAAAAGAATTTCTTAAAAAGTAGAATTCACAAATAGTATTTTCAGCAGTACTTCTGCGCAATGGTAAGTCTTATGTTGATAGTTCTGATGCCCCTGCCAGCATGAGAAAGGCCAGGCTACATCCTTCTTTTCTTCAGTCACCTTCTCAGATGACTCATTGATATGACATCTCATATCAATGTACCACTTTTCCACAATTTTGAGTTAAATTTGAAAGGCTACTGCCACAACTCTAGTGCCCCTGAACACAGGAAAAGATAGTTTTCATAGCCTATCCAGAGAGGTAGCAGCTTACCTATCATTCTAACAGTATCTGCACATCCTTCCCATTCCATTTACCCTGCCTCTTCCTGGCATGCAGACTTTGCAAAAAGGTCAAAGCTGATTCTTGTGCACCTGAGAGGACATCCCTGGTTCCTTTACCTTTGTCATTCACTTCATTTAGACACCTCAGAGGGGGTGCGTCCCAGAAGCAGTGAGCATCTGCGCAGTAATGTGTGCCAGGCTCTCCTGGACTGGCCTCTACCAGAGCGAGCTGCCAGCAGCAGTTTCGGGATAGGGAGCGTAGAGGAGAATTTGGCCTTTGCTCTGCCCTGGAATCACCCCTCATAATTTCTAACCAGGGCATCTTCAAAAGGACCCAATTCCCTTAAACCTTTTGTAATTCAACATCAAAGTTCATATCCAGCTGCGCTCACTATTGCTTTTTTCCCCTTTTCACATCCAAATCTGTCGCTAACTGCATTTTCAAGTTTTTCAAGTTCCTGTGCCTTTTGAAGTGTTGCTATGCCTGTGTTCCCCTGAGCCTATTCCCCAACCTGATCTGCACTGTTATTGAGGACTGAGGGATCCTTTGTCCCAGATCCTTAAAGGAATACTTCAGTTCTTTCTTTATCCATTTCTGAGACAGGCCTGTCCCTTGGCCTGTGCACTTCCTAATTTACTCTTAACATTCTATGCATTTTTCTATGGCACTTAAAATTCACTCCTAACTTTCAGCATTTCAATCAGCATTCACACAGGGACACTTGCATGTGTCCTGAATTGTCATTTTACTAAAATGCGTTACCTCTTTACCATTTAAATTACCATTTTGTATAATATCATTTGCATTTGCATGGTACCTTCACCCATAAAAAACAAAAGTTTTTATTCTCTCTTAATAGATGAGTAAAATGGAATCAGAGAGACCAGAAAGATATCTTTACAGCTCAATACAACTATATGGTCTCAAATTCATGAGCTTAATTGCACTGGAGGAAAATACTGTAAGCACGATGGACTGGCATGTAAATCAAAGTGATAAAAATCACAGATCTGAATCATGGAAGCTTGATTTAAATAACTGCTTTTAATCTTCATAAGCATTTGTGCTTTTTATTGTTATTCTAAAATTGCTTGTTTTTACTCGTGTGCATAAACATTCAAACTTGCAACTGCACATAGCCTTTACTCCAGCTGGATATTTCTTACTATGTACTGTTCATACATATATTCATTCAAATAGAAAATTAACATATATTTATTCAAATTCTATGGTAGAAACCTTAACTTGCATTAGAGAATAGTTCACTGCATGTTCAGTTTTAGTAGACGAGATACTTTCTTCTAATTTGTATCAAGCTGAAAGTACCAAAACATATGCTGTTAGTAAACCCTGCTTTTCCTTTCCAATAACATCATTTATTAAAACATACATTAGCATTCTATTAGTATGAACTACACTGGGATGGGGACAGCCCAGGTATGATGGGGATACAGGCCTACAGTATGAAGAAGTGAGACCACTGTGGCTGCTGAGCTCACAAGGGAAGGAGGTCTTAACAGTGCGAAATTGATGTGTGCCTCTGACTGGCCATGCCCTAGGTGGGCCATCCCCGTAACTTGTCTTTTCTTTGTTCTCCAGTACCTGGGCAATCACGGCATAAGGCTTGCCTCCTAAACACCCTCCTTGGTTAAGGCCACATGGCAGCTCTGCTGAGAGCTCATGAGCAAGACAGCTGTGCCGTAGTTAACAGTTTCTTTGGGTAGAAGCAGCCATACCATTGCCTCATTTGCCACACACCTCTCTGTGTCAGGTTTCTGCTGGGTTGCCCATCCCCTCCTGCCCCTGCACTCACACACAACCAAGGACTTCAGCAGGACAGACAGCGGGGTACAGCGCATGTCTTGATGTTCATCAGAGCTAAGGTGCCAAGCACCTATGCTCTCATGACTAGGAAACAGGAGGGAATGATGATGATGCAACTGATCTCTCATGATCACAGATGTTTCCATATTGCTCATTAGAGGCATGTGTCAAGGCTGTGAACTAGATGAACTAGACTGTAAGGTCCCTTCCAACCCAAACCATTCTATGATTCTGTGATTCCTTTGTCCAAAGTCACCTACTTTCATTAAAGACCGTGATGCAGAGCCTTCATACTGAGGGCCACAGGACACAGCAAAGCTGGGTTCAGCTGCCCTCAGAAAATCCTCAGAAGCCCTTCAGAGAGGATGCTTTACTATGAACAGCCTTGTGTCAAAAATTCTACTTAACCTTTTGTAATGTAGACACCAGAAAACACTTCCTGCCAAAGAATATTTTCTACCAATGTGAAAATTGTCATGCTGTATACAAAGAAAAGTAGACATTTCAGTTTGACATACTGAGAATTATTATTTCAATTCTAACTGGTAATTTAAAATCATTTCTATTTTATTCTAAAGAATGACGTTTCAAGAGCTTTAGGAAAGAAATGTTTCATTTTTGAATCAAAGGAAATGTTTCATTATGGTTTTTTTCTTTTACTTTCTGCTTTCCTTTACTTGCAGTTTGCTGCAACTGTGAGCATTTTTTTGTTTTGTTTCAGGTTAATCCAATACAATTTTCATTTTGACAGATCTTCAGGCAAATCACGGTATCTGTTATTTGCACACTTCTGTCTGTTAAAGCAGTAACTGATATTCACTGCTTACTACTTTAAGGACAAATTGAGGCCCTAATCCTGTAAAAACCTACCTAGTTTTATGGGTAAAACTTTCTGAGCGCAAAGTTAATCACATTAAGCTTGTAAAGCACTAGAGATCCTAGAACGGAAAACATTAGAGATGTGCAAAGTAGTATTTTGACTTTCAAACACTTCTCCCTTTCTCAGCCTTCTCCTGTAGAAGGATGGGGGGCTCATTCAAACATAACTAAAAAAATAATGTTATAAACTCAGTTCTGCCTGAGTGTTTCATTTTATGCAGAAACCATACTCCTGACATGAATTGTGTTTCAGTTTAAAATAATATCTGTCTGCTCAATTCAGTTCAACTTCAAATAATTTATTCCAATCTTTTGTTTTTAAAATATCATATAAACAGAATGGGTAACAGCTGTGAAGACACATAAAGAGTTATTGCTGACCTTAAGTCAAAAGGTGTGAAACGTTTTTTCTCAGTTGGGATAATGCGCTATTTGTTCTCCTTTCTCTCCTTTTTGTTCTCTTCAAAACACAGATCTCAGTATTAATGACCCAACAAAAAGATATTGCTGTCTTTGCTAACCCTTTTCTTTGCACAGCCTCCCACCCAAACTGTAAAGGAGCATGCCTTTGCTCTAGGCTTCACTCAGTGTCATAGCTTAGGTGATGCTTTTCACTCTCCTTTTTTTGTATGTGGAAAAAAAATCATACACCAGCTTGAGAACACTTTACATTCAAACAAGCAAGACAGAATGAGGGATAGGCTTAATCCCAGTTTTGCCTCAAACAAAGTCTGAAATCAGTTTTTCTCAAAATATATTCAAAGTGAGTATGGGAGATGTTCATTTTGGCATGCACAGTTCCACCTGGGCAACACTCGCCCTACTTTCTTCTTTTGCTCTATTTTTTGTCCTCTTTGCTGTAATTTGGCTGCATTTTCTCACCATACAAACAGGGACTAACTCTGAGACCTATCCCTCCTCACCTCCCCTGAACTTATGGTGGCATGACACCTGATAGATACAGGTTGGTAGAATACCAGAGCAGCTGTTAACAGGGCGCATTGTTCCCATGCTGAGCAAGACAGAAATGGAAGGTAAGAGAAAAAGCCTCCTTAGGACTAGGAAATCTGAGAGCCATTGAAAGCTGTAAAATGGCCAGCTGCAAATCCATGCCTTCACACTGCGAAAATAACTGGATTTGGTATGAACGGTACCAGGCAGGTTCTGCAGCGCCAGTGTCACTTGCGCACAGCTAATACTGCAGGGAAGCTGTAATACACCTCAGGACAAAACTCTTATTAGATTTTATCCCCAGAATAGGAGTTCAGATTTTAACCTATGTGGGAGTTGCTGATCGTTGCTTATCACTTAGGGTGTTCAAAGGTTAAATTGGGGTCTGGCAATGTAGGTCCTCAGCTAGCATGGCGCTGAAGGCTTGCCTTTATTACTTCTGCAGCTATGCCAGACTAGCCTGGCTGGCAGAGGCCCAAGTACAGATTCAAGGCGTGCTGACAGGAATTTTTTGGCTGGTCTAGCTGCACCACATTCCTGACTGACATAAGCAAAGACAGCATTTTTCTGCTGATGTAGCTGAACACACGAAAGAGGTCTGCCAGCAGAACTAAGAGAAATAGTGTGGATTTATTTTCCAATAAAGAAAATCGTTATCTATTGTGATTGCTCCAGAAGTCTTGAGAATCTGAAGCCAAAAGGCTCTAGCACCATAAAACAAATAAAAAAAAATTATAATTAAAAAGAAATATATTATTTGTAGTAATGGGGAAGCACAGGTCGTGATTTATGTTTTCTTGCAACTGAAAATATTGCTGTTTGATTAGCGTGAGCTCTTCCCCTGTGTCCTGAAATGACCACAGAAAGTGTAGTCATATGTTGATACACATTTTCATTCTTTGGCAGAAGCAGGCTGTAAACAGCTCATAATGGTTGCTTAAAGTTTTAAACATTTCTATTACTTTTTTCTTCTTGGTGCTTTTCAGAAAATAAAAAGAATATTGGTACCTTTTTTCTTAAATACCCTAAGTGTTGTTTTATCAAGCAACAATGAATTTTTTTAAATTAAAAATTGATGGTACAGAAAATAGTTAGCATGTTATTGCAGAAAAATACCAAAGAAAATAAATAATCCTTGTATAAATTCACAAACATGTCACTGGCAACAATCCCTATAAAAAATATCTCAAGCCAGAAGATTAGGGGACTTCTATGGCAACGAAATATAGAGGCAAAGAAGAAATATAGACATTCAGGTCAGACATTCATATAAGTAAATATATTCTTTCATTTATTAATGAAGATCAGAATCCTGTTGTATTGTTTATTAAACAGAGCTTCAGTATCTTTTGTGTTTGTAGCTGAATGTATTTTAAAGAGTTAGAAAGTCAATACATGAAAGATTCAAATAGCATTATTCACTAGTCTGTCACAGCAGGGTGACCAAGTCTGCTCCCATTAAAGCTGTCATTGCCGTATCTACATTCAGAGGCTGAGATAAACACATACATGAAATATTTTAATATTATCTACAAATGAAAATAAAAGTAACAATAATCTTGCACATCAAGTTCTGCTGCAAGCATGAGTCTTCCAATTTAGTACAGATTTCAAACTTACTATTCATAGATTCAAATGAATTAGTATCAGTCAGGTTTGCCACTGATGCAAACGCAAGGAGTCTTCAAGCAAGTCAACACTGTTACTGTGTTGTACACCCACTTCACTCTAAGTTTTTCTACACAGACTGAACAGGGTATGTTGCTGATAAGGCACTCAGAGGCAACTATATGTTAGAATACATAAAATATTTTTGAGCCCAGCTCTGTTTGCTTAGGATAGCAACCTTTCTGGTTGAAATTTTGCTAGAGATATTTTTTCTCTTTGCATATTGTGTTTGGCAATAAGCATTTCAACCATTTTAAACAAGGGAAGATTGAAATGTCAGGTTTTTAAATAGATGATACAAAATATAAACAATTACAGCATTGAAGTAATTATACATAATTGGCACAGATGAAGTTCTCCAATGCAGTTCTGTATTCATAACTTTGTCTTACATCCTTTATAAAGAGAAGTTGCAAATAAAGGCACTACAAGGAAGGCATCACCATGACAGTAATTCCTTTATGGTACTTTACTATATTTTATATAAAGATATCTGGGGGGGAGGGGGAGTCAGGTGAATGCATAGTTATTTAATAACATTTTTGTGTGTATTCCAGTTTGTGTTTCTTTGTGAGTGTGCATGGGTTTATATAATACGTTGTGTATTTTAATAGCTAGGTACCCATTCAAATTACCACACCTTGCTGGAGTGGAGCACTGAAAATTTTGGCATTCAACATTATACATAAGCTCCAGTCAAGAAAATAAATTGCTATTAGCGTATCTGTTGCAGCTCAAGTGACCAAAACCACAAATACTGGTGTTAAATGATGTGCTATAGCCATAGGCATACCAGGGGAAATAATTAGCCAAAAGCTTCCAAAATTTTTTGACCAGAAGAACCACTGTTTTTTTGATTTTCATAGACCTGTGTGCCTCCAAATCATCAATCTTTATGAACACATAAAAGCTGCAAATTAACAAACATGTAATGTGTCTAAGTAATTCACACATAAATTTACGGAAGCGCTGAAGTATGTGTTTTTGTACTTAGAGCACCATCTACTGGGAAGTCGGAATTAATGAACAGAGCTTCCCGTTTTTGGGGATCAAAGTATGCTCTTGTAAAAAGAAAAATACTGTATTGGAGATACCTGTTAAGTGAAAAACAAAGCTTTCTTCATAATTAAATTTTACAGTGTTATCAGATACAGAAGGGAAACTAGAGTATTGGAGTGAAAATAAAATTTTATGGACTTCTAAAAATTATTATCCACAAATGGATATCATTAAATAATGCAGACTTGCATCTCATAACAAATCGTTACCCATACAGTTTTAAAGTATTTTTAGTAATATCACAGTAGACATACATTTGAAAAACTGCTACTCTCCAAACAAGATCAAAGCTTTATTTTTGCCCAATTATTTTACTATACAAATTGAAATAATCACACAAAGGTTATGATGCAATAAATCTATTTTTAAAAATTAGGGCTAAAATGTAGTTTTGTGTAAGAAAACCTTCAGAAAAGGAATTCACTGTAAGTCAGAAAATGGCAAAATCCAGCAAGCGTAAAATAAAAACGGATTTAATTAAAATGCCTGCTGGAAAATATGGAATAGCCCCAGTCATTTTGGGTTGGTTTGTTGTTGTTTTCTTCTGTTTATAGTCCCAATCTTTGGGTTTGGGTGTTGGGTTTTTTTAGGCATAATTATCAAAGTTTTAAACTTCTTTGTGCTCATCTTCACAAAGATCTCAAGACTGTTCAAGACTTGGGACAGACTTTCTAGTAGGGCCTGTAGCAATAGGACAAGGGCAATGGCTTTCAGCTGAAAGAGGCTAGCTTTAGATTGGACATAGGAAAAAATTCTGTATGATGAGGGTGCTGAAACACTGGCATGGGTTGCCCACGAGATGGTAGATGCCTCATCCCTGGAAATGTCCAAGGTCAGGCTGGATGAGGCTCTGAGCAACCAGGTCTAGTTGAAGATGTCCCTGCTCATTGCCAGGGGGTTGTACCAGAAGACCTTTAAAGATCCCTTCTAACCCAAACTGTTCTATGATTTTATGATTCATCACTCTTGTCTTTATGGGGATGGGAGAAGGTTTCGTTGAATTTGAGGCTGGGCGGAAAACATTGAGGACATTCGACTGGACTGATACTGCCTGTACAGCTTGGGACACAGAAATTAATGGTTTCTCTATGCCAAGGACCATTAAAAGGGGCAGTTGTCTTACTGTAACTAAGATGAAGTACAGGAAGACTCTTCAGTAAGGGAAGAGTTAGCAAGAGATAGAGAAACACAAAGGAAATGTCTGATAAATAGAAAATGTCATGAAAATGAATACACAGACGGTAGGAGAGAAAAAAGGAACTCTATACAGTGGGAGAAAACAGGACTGAGAAAAGTTCAAAGAAAATATTAGCTTAACCTTAGTAACCCACTCACACTAGAAGGGCAAAGAATCTCATTTAACATTTCTTAGGTTTCAGAATTCACTGTACTTTGAAAGAATACTTGATAAATCATTTAGACAGTTTCAACTGAGATTGGAAAAATCCCAGCCTGTCAGAAGCTGGGTTAAAAAAGGTTGGTGCTTTATAAATAATTTACTTCTTTGGGGAGGAAAAAGCCATATAGGTCTAAAGTAGAGAAGCATTAAACCTGCTGAAGCTCGCTAGCCATACAGTGAATTTGAGCCAGCAGTACAAGCTGAGTGCTCTCATTTAAAAGCAGAGGCTATGCCAAAGTTGACTTATCAAAAGAAGGTCAACATTAAAGAGTTACAATTCACTGCTTTTATACATTCATCCTTTTAACACCATGAGCATACTCCAGTTAAAAAAAATAAAAATGTAAAAGCCTCTTTTTTCAGTGATTTCTCATGGAAGCTAATGTAAGTAAAGCAAGCTTATTATATCAGTGTTGGGCTTTTTTGTTAATTCGTTAGTTTTAATTCTATAAAGCAGATACCCTCCAGCTTCATCATATCAATCCACTGTTCTTAGCAGGTAGTTCCTGTACCAGTCAGAATTGCTTGACATTTCAAGGGAACTAGAGGAAGGGGTTTGTTTGGTTGGCTTTTACATGGAATAATTATTACTCATTGTGTTCATTATAGTACCTTTTAAGACTAATCACCATAGTAACAGAGGAAATGAATTTATATATATTCTATCATGGCTTTTATTTCAGCAAGTATAAGGGCAGAATTTGGCAACAGCAATGCCCTTCTATTCTGACATACTAGCACTATGTAATATTCTGAGTAATGTCACTTGAGTGATATTAGATTTATAGAGAGCACAGAAGCTGTCCCCACTGCCAGTGTGGCTCTGCTGGCTGCTATGAGACAACGTTTCTCCCTAAGGACACCATTTTGTGAGTGGCTTTTGTCCTCCATTCCTTACTGAAGTCTACAGAAAATAAGGTGACTCAGCAGCTTAGGAAGCATAAGACCCTAAATGCAGTATTCATTTCTTACTACTAACCACTACAAGCACCCACAGATAAGTAACTAATCAGCCTATCATTTAGTTATGTATAGGGTATATACAGTTATGTATATTGTAAGGTCAATACACTCAGTGGAGAGGATGATGAATGATATTTCTGGAAGTTTAACTGACATGTATCAGGACTATCTCAGATTTGTGGCTAGCAAGAGAAAATAAATGCTATAGATCCGGTAGGTGATTGATGGATTGATGCTCTGCAGGAATGAGGTTAGCTAGATCACAATATTTAAAAATTATTTAGTGTGTGCCCATATGTAAAACTGGAATTCCACTTGTCTGCCTCCTACACAGTCTGATTAGCTCACTAGTCACAGCTAGGATATTTGCATCTCAAAGCTGCTGTGTACGGTCTGTCTTGATACTTTTTGGTAGAATTATTATGTGTTCCCTGTGAGAAGAAGATGTATTTAGACTTGATTTTCAAAGTATCACCACTGTGTGAGAACACATCAGGGCAACACATCCCATAATTTGGCTGACCTGTGGGGGAGGTTGGAAGAAGCAGAGTCATGACTTTATTAATTCCTGAGAAACTTATAAGCATATGGCCCACAGTGTGACATCTACTGCACGCATGACTGTGATGCAGCCTCTTACACCCCATAAGTAGAAACATAACACTTTCTATCTTCAGTGCCCTCAATATCGTTCTTTACTAATTCATGTAATTCCATTCTGTAAGACTGATGTGAAGAAAATTCCTTTGTTTTGACCTATTGGCCCCAACCACCTTTCAGTTCTCAGAGGCTCTAGTAACTACCTTTCTTCTTATGTCTGGAGCTTTAACCTAGTAGAGTGACAAACCCCTGCCCTTCTCAGCCTTTGCCTAGAGAAACCTCTGGATGTTTCACGGACTCTGAGGGCTGGAGCAGAGGTGATCATTTCTTATCCTGATTCTCATCAGCTCTGAGGCCTGTATTCAGCAAAGATATGTAACTCTTACCAAAACAGGGTGTAGCCTGAAACACTGGTTTTAATTTGGTATCTTTATACTCCATGTTAAATCTTTTAACTTCAAGACCTTAATGAAGAGGTGATAATAAAGGAGTTGGAAGCTTTCTCTTTTGCATTTACAATGAATATATTTTACATAGCTAGTAGGCAGAACATAGTTATATGTTACACGTTGTCTAGAAGTGCTATGAATGAAGAAAATGACCACGCTCAGTTTCAGTAGCAGCATACCGATATCATGTGAGTATGACAACAGCTTGAAAAGTCATATGGAGCTTAAAGTAGGGAGTTAAATGTGGAAAAAAAGAAAGGTTTGCTATTAAAAATCAAATTATTGTTGATCCCTTCCAAATGAGCCTTTATTCTATGGTTGTCATAGATCAAGGGGTTTGTCAAGGTTTTATGTGTTTATTTATTATATATTAACTAGATGATCTTTAGGGTCCCTTCCAACCCAAACCATTCTGTGATTTACTCTTTTTTCCCAGATTTGCCAGTTGTAGCATAACAACTGCAGAAAAGTAAACTGCACTAAATAATGGTAATAAAAACTGAACAAGAAGAAATAGAGGATTAGTTTGCTTGTCAAATTTTATGTCATTCTTTGCTTTCAGAATTAGCAGCCTGATCAATACTTCTGCTCTTCACATTTACTTACATCAACTACTAGAGAAGAAAAATCACTAGTGGATAAATATCACCAAGGATAAAAAAAATGTATTTCAATGTTATTCTGTTTTATATGGAATAATAGTATGGGAAAATACAGATATAGCAAAAGAAACAAAATCCTTAAGCACCTCTGCCTTTTATTAAAACTAATGCAAGCTGGAAAGCAGGCTCCCTGGGGAGGGGGTTTCAAGAGCGTCTGCGTATCTCTACCCCTGGAATATCCCATTGTGCTACTGGGGTACCTTTGAGAACTGAGACTCAGTCACTAATAGGAGATATGTGCAACTTTGGGTTAAATTCCTTGTTTTAAAACTGATATAATGACACACATAGGGTAGGAAGTGTAATTTTTAAACTGGTACAACATATTACTTCATGTTTTTAATCGCTTGTTGGTTAGCAGTAGGAGGTAAGACACAGGAAGGAGATGGAAAAGGACTTTGCGGTGTGTGCTTGCAGCCTGCTCCTGCAAGATGGCTCTCCCAGGGTGGGTGTCAGGAAGCATCAGTTTATCTAAACTGATATATCCCATCAGTAACCTGGGATGGCACTGACTTCCAGGCATCCCACTGGGGTCTGTTTCAGTGCCAGTGCCCACAGATGCCAGAGACCAAAATGGGAAACTGGGCACCACAGCTACTATTCTGGTTATTAGAAGCATAATCATGGGGGCTGCTCTGGGGGAGGAGTATTTAAACTGCATTTTGTTTCTATTCTTGCATGGCTGCATAACAATTACTGACTTCTATTGAATCTCTCCCTGTTTGCTCCTTGGCCATGTAGCTACATGGGATGCAGCACCCAGGCACGCCCCAGCATTGTTGCTTGCCTGCTCTGCACGAGTAGTGCCAAGGAGCACTGGGTGGCCAGGGCTGGCTCTGAGATGCCTGGGCAATGCTCTACTGTTCCCCGAGGTTGCCATTTGCATCTCAATGCCAGAACTGGGCCAATGAGCTGGGCTCCATCTCACACCAGAGTAATAATTGATTTCAGGCCTGAGTAAGTCCATTGAGCTAAGCTGAGTTTCTCCAGATTTACATTGACATTAACTAAGATCAGTGTGTGACCTCTGTGTAAGATGAAACAGTATTATTGTTTGTCCTTTTGCATTCATGAAGAGCCAAGGACGCACTACTGACAGCCATATGCTAATAAGATAAGGGAGCAAAAGATGACTGAGGGAGGAAGAAACAGTTTTGACTGCAAATCTTTCATAATATACCTGAGCAATCTTTCAAAACTGTGAGACAAAAGTGATCAGTATTTAGATAGAGATGGATCTGACAAACATAATATATGTAGACGCAAACTTTTTTTCCCATGATTTCAAAATGGTTTTGCCATCAAGTTCAAAAAATGAGTTATCCAAATACTTACTTTTCTCTTCCTCTCATTGAACTTCATGCTTTCACAGGAACATGTTCACCTTACTTCACAGCCATGCTTTGCTTTTTAATTTAAAAAAAAAAAAAAGTTTTAGTATTGCATTATAACCTTGAAAATGAAATGCTTTGCTTTGGTAATTATTTATTGATTTGTAGTTCCATTCCCTGTTGTAAACAAGAAAAAAAAATCTGAATTCTTTGAAATCTGAGATAAAACCAAAGTTCTAGAATTTCTCTGTAAAAGAAACATGCAGTTCCTGCCTGCTGACCAAGCTTTATCCTTTGTGTGACAGTAGCTAGGTCTGTCCTGCCCAGAATTCTTCCTCTGTGTTGTCAAAATTCTTCCTCTCTTTTGTATTGCCTTCAACTGCCATTGCACAGTTGAGATCCCCAGCTCTTCCGAGAATGGTATACCACATCCACCTGAAACTCCGGAGCTTGTTACATTATTACTTGCCTATGTAGAAAACAGCAGGAAGAATGTCAGAAAACCTAAGTATGTTGTTCCTTTCAAAAAAACTGACTGTAGTAAGCACATTTTAGCTCCAATGACACAGTAAGATCCAAAACCTTTATCCTTCTACCAGGTGAAAAAGGCAAAGTGCTACATCATATCACTTCTAAGCCCAGCTGTTGAGAATACCTGAAATGGGAGATGGACAGATGAACCGCATAAATTGCTCATCTGCTTGCCAACACACAGGCTGCCTTCCCTTTTGAAGTTCATCTATCAGCTTTTCACAGTTCTGTTCCCTGTCCCTGTCCTATCTTTGCTCAGTTCTGTGACTTCTTCTATAGGTGCTGGTAAATGACAAACATGGCTAGGAAATACAGTGAATACATTTACAAATTATATATGTATAGCTTCATAATGAGCATCTAAGAGCACAGCTCTTAGGAGAGTGGATTTAAAGAAAGTCCACAAAGTCAAAGCCAATCCTACAAAATTGTGTCTTTCTGCTGCCTTTCACTCCTTTCTTCCTGTATTCTTTTTCTTTCCTTCTTTACTTTGTCATAGAGCAATAAGATCAACACAGCAAGCCCAGCCGTCTACACACTGCTTACTAGCTGAGGCTATGTCTTTGATGTTGGAATTAGAATCTGATTTACTATATGTTTCACTAAAGACATTTTAAGGTGTTTTTTCATTTAGTAAATAAAAACAGATGATCCATGTTTTCCAAAGAATAGACATGTTTCCCACACTCATGATGGTTGTTATTGATTGAAATATAATTCAGACAGCACTTGAGAAAAACTGTCTGTCTGAAATCCCCACCATTCTGGCAGAGGTGCATTGGTCCAACTTTAAATAGGTATTTCTGTTCCTGGTTTTATTCAGTTTTAGGATGATACTCATTTTAGTGCATCTTCTTTTGCAAATCCTAGACTAAAAAGAAATGTTGTAAGTGTACAAGTCAATGCTGTTTGAAGAGAATGTATTGTAAAATTATCTCTGTGTCCTTTTTATACTATAAGAGTGCTGACAGCACTTTGATGTGGAAAGGATGAGATACAGTAATCTGAGAGGCTGCTATGAAAGGAATGACATGCTTTAAGCTGGAACTAAACAGAGGAACACAGAGTAATGACAGCTTCACACAACATCTAATTTGATTCCTTCTTTGGGTCACACTAGAATTATTAAACCACAGCCATCCACTAATGAGCACAGAGGCTTCTGAACAGAGGTCACTTTTCTCCCATGTTTTGTAAAATTCGCTCTGCTCCAGTTATAAAGCCATCCATTATCTTCTTTATTCCACAACATTTTCCTCTTTGGTGAGTTTACTGTTACACAGAAATCAAATCAAGAAATGGAGAAATCAGTGCCTTCACTTGTAGTTGAAATTGCTTCTAATTTGAAGTAGAAATTTCTCCTATAGATGGGGAAATCGGTTACAAATATTACTAAAAAAAAAAATCCCACCCAAAACACAACAGAAAAATAGACTTCCTCCCACAGACACACAGAATCTAACCAAGTAACAGTTTCAAGCAGGAGTAACAACAGTACATGCCCGCACGCAGATAGTTGCTCTACCAGCAAGTGATGGGGCTGTGTGGGATCACATTTTGGTATTACCAGCTCAAGCTGGCAAATATTGACTACAATTGTCAGGGGCAAGAAATTTCAAGAGCAGCAGAACTATTTGCTGCACTGGGAAATGAAATGTTGTGCTCACTAATCCACCTGTTCAAGTTTCATATTTGAATGGGCTAATAATAAAAAGAATGAACTTCAAGTTAAAGGCACATGCTGAATTTTAAATGCTAGAAAATAAATGCATCAAGTTATTTCTATAACTATGAGTGTTAGACAGTGAAACACTTCCAAAAGCTCAGAAATCTGTCATATTATTAATCAGAACAAAATAAATCCCCTGAATTGCAGACAGTGCACTGAATGCCTAGTGAAAAGGCATGCTGATTATCAGTACTACAACTTTCCTGTGCTTATATCAAGCACAAAACACAAGCAAATGACCCCGAAGTATCTGTAGCTAACACAAGGCATCTAAATCTTTAAATAGTAATTGTTTAATTTTATCAGAGTAGAGTTTATTCTTCCACTGCTGAGATGCTCTGAGGCAATCAGACTGTAAAAACTACACGTGTGGTGTGAAAGCTATGAAGATCCATAAAATAGTGATTAAGAGAGTAGATCTTTATTTCCATTTATTTGAGAAGACAGTGTAGACTTTAAAAGATTGCTTACATAGATGCATTTGACAGATAAATTACAGCATGTTTCTTTTATTATTATTAGGGAATCTAATTAGTTGCAATTCTAATGCAACAAGGAATAACTATTAGATGCAGTGAAATAAAGAATGGACACACTCTGTGACCCAAAATCAGTTTATAATTCCATGTAAAAATATTTAGTGAATGTGTAATGAAGCTGAGGAAAGCTGCAGTATCTAGATGTCTCCTATGCAGAGAACAAAGCTACGTGTCACAGAGTTAAACTTAATTTTGGTGCTGCCCCAATGACTGAAAGCGTAGTTTGTTCTTTGTAAATTGGGATTATCTAGGAATGCTATGATTTAGTTCTTGTATGTGTGTTTTATAGCACTTTTTCTTATGCTTGTCTTTGTTCACACAGATCTGTACAACTCAGAAATAACCACATTCTGGCCTGCTGCACACTTGATCTGAACAGCATCATCTAGTGTACTGCATTACTGCTCTGGCACAGGCCTTATCACATCACAAGCCTTTTACACCTATTTATCTTTCTGAAATGCTCTGCATAGTGTCCAGGTAGAGTTCGAAGTACTGGCTTTGACTTCTAAAGCTTTCAGTGGCCTAGAATCTGGATGGGAATCACTGTTTTTAAATTGAGATATACCTGAGAAAACTAGAATTCTCTGTTAAAGGGACCTATCAGCTATTAGCAGGCTATTTTGGGAGACCATGCCTACTATTTATATTTCCTGATTTTGTGGTGGATGAAATCCTGAGCTGTTCCTGCGACAGGTTATTGAAAATTATTAAAAGCAATTATTTTCACAAGTACTTTTTAAAATTTCACTTATAAATTTGTACTTATGGCTAGCCTATGTAATGAGATGGTGAGAAAGACAAAAAATTACCCAAAATTCTGTTTGTGGTAAATGTTTTTGAGTGTTAGACAATATTAGGGCATCAGGGTGGTGCAAGAAATATCGGTGGGGAAAAGATTTTATTTGTGGAGGAAGCAGCTGCCTTGAACCAGCAATGAATAAAAAGGAGTGAGCAAAACAACGGGGGTCACCAGCTCAGCAAGTGGCAAAGGACCCTGCTAAAGCCAGAAGGTGCCTCAGCTGGGCAGTGGAAAATCAGCTGAAGTGCGTGAATGTGCGAGTGACTTTGATAGCCTTGCACTTACACAACCCCAGCTCCTCAGTTTTGGTGTGAAATAGCCTGTATTGCTAAACATCACAGCATGCTGCAAAGCTCATCTGTCAGTGACTGTGGTATATGAGACTGATGAGAAGACTGTCTGCCAGGACAGGGAGTTCTTCCTTTCAGTTCCATGGATTTTAATTTGTCACTGCTGTACAGGGTAACTGCTGTGTGAGGCAGATGCTGTTACCTTTCATTTCAAATTATTTTGAAATACTTTTCATTGCTGCGGAGTTCATTGATAGGAATCTTTTTCTTGCTTTCCTTTCTGGTAAGATCTGTTACCCCATGAGAAAACCAACCATTATGGAGAAATGAGGGGCCATGCATATTTCTCCTGGATGTTCTCACAAACCCAACCTCAGCCCATCAGCCACAATTCCCAGTCCTTTTCTCTCCCTTTCTTTTCTTTTGCCACTCCCAGCAATGAGCTAATCAGAGGTAAACCTTTAGTGTCCATGCAAAACTTGTAGCATTGCTCTGATGTACACCCTTTTACCTAACCATAAAAATTGCTACTTTTCTGTAGATAACTACATCAATATAGCATCCAGCAGTCAGACTAGACTGAGTATCATCTTTCCTGGGAAGATCCACAGTCCTAATTGTCCTGTCTGTATACGGTGAGTAATCTGCATACAGTTTTGGATTACAATTAAATATAATTACAATGCTAGTTTGCAGACTGAAGCCAGTGATTAATTTTCCCCCAAACCCACCCTTTTCTTTCCATATTACTTATGACTCTTCTTGTGCTCTGTGGTGCTAATAGTACATTAAATTCAATTCTACACTGAATGTGATGATTAGTGAAGGGACATTTTTTTTCCAAGTGGTATCCTTTCCTGTTTTCAAGCTGTCTTTTTCTCTCTTACCCTTCCCCTCTCCCTCATGCTATCTCTGAATGTAAAGACTAATTGACAGATAAACTGACATTTTTTCCTTTCCAAATTTTTCTTCAAAAAATTCCTCCACTGAGGATGATGAATCTATTACATGCTGTGATGATGATTCCTCAGTTTTTCAACAGTCATGATGCTGTCAACCAACTGTTGTGTATTACTCAGAAAAAGTAGTGATGACTCTCAACACTTTAAAAATCTGCCTCTGTGAGACTTAAGGGCTATTCATGATTATTTTCATGTGGATTTCATGTAGTTTAGGAAAAATGCATAATAGGTTCATTATTTGTATTTTATAACTCTGTTGTACTAAAGCTCTTCCTGGTTTTCTCTTTGTTCTTGACTTCACGCCATCTTTCTTCTCTGCTTATCCACACAAACAAACAGTGCTTTCTGCTGCCTCCTGGACCACTGCCAGCTGTCCTGATGTCAACTGGCAAAGGGCAAAACTGGCCCAGCAATAAAGAAACTCACTAACAAGCAGTGCTCTGCAGCCTTAGCGAACAGCGCATCCTCCCTTTCTTCAGAATCCCAGCAAAGATGTCCTCTGCAGGCAGAGGTCTCCAAACATACTAAAAGAATTCAGTCATTTAGTTAACTTTCTATTATTGGGCATAAAATATGAAAACCAAAACAAACTGTATTTTGACTGTCCTTCAAACCAACATCTCTGGTTGCAATGCCTGGCAGATTTTTTATGTTTAGAGCTTAATATCCTCGTGAACCATTGGCTTAATTTTCTTAATCTGCCCCTTCCTAAATAAGGGCTCTTGGGGGCACTGTTTCATTACAAAAAGAAGAGAGAAAAGCTCAGAAAAATTAGATGCTTCTGTTCTTAGAATTTAATTTCCCACAATGATACACAGTGATACTATAAAGAATGATACAGAAGTGATAGAAGCATTATCAGTACATTTTGGAGCTATGAAAACTACTCAGTGTCAAAAATTAGTAACTGCATTCAAGGTAATTCATAACTGGAGCTGAAAAGCAGTGAAATAATATATTGGGGATGTTACAAAAGTATTTCCAGGAGTAATAGCTATAGGTAGAAGGTAGGGGGGAAAAAATCCATATTGTTGATAACAATTGGTATGGAGGAAAACAACAGCTACTTGATTAGGTAGGGAAAAGAAAGAATATATTTTAATTCCTAGAGAGTCCATCCCTGAAAGAAGAAATTCTAAAAAAACCATTAGAATTGTTTTTTTATTAAAACATTAATAAATTAATGTCATAATTGATTAACAAGACACTCATTCTCCTATTTATCCTTGTACAAGCAAATTACCTATGATCCAGTGCTTTGAAAAACAGAACAAAAACCCTGTCCAATGCCTACTAATGCATATTGGCAGAAACACATACCAAAAAGAAAATCAAATCAAGTTTTTATTCATGTCAAAACATTCATGTCAAAAATCAGACTACCTTCAAATTTCAAGATTATATCAAATGAGATTTTTTAAATTACACCTATAAAGTAAACCCAGTTTACAGATGAGTCATGGTAGTTCTACGGGACACCTCATCCAAGTAAGAGTTAAGGAACATGTTTTTATAAACATTAGTAATTTACCTGTGCTCTTTTTTAGAACTACTAAATCTTAAGTGTATGCAATGAGGCGAGTATCTGTGCTTATTTCTAGCTCTGTTAATTGAGGAGGCTGTCTGTCCTTGCTTTAACCTACTTTCTCTGCTGAAGTCATTTTGCCTTATAAGCCCCATGGAGATTTGAGACACAAAGCCAGTTTATTTCTGAAGCACTTTGTTCAGAAATACTGCCAAAGGCTTACTTGGAAACCCTTCTCATAGGAAATAGGAACATTTGGTATTTTGCAAAGACCGTAAGGACTCAACTCAAAATAGAAAGTACAGTTGCCAACCGTAAGGTAAGTATACTGCCTCTCTTCAAGTTTAACAGCTGAGGAGACAGTCCATTAAAAACAAAAAATATTAATATTCATCAGGTATTAAAACATGGTGTGACTGTAAGTATTGATATGACTATTGGTTAATTGCTTGATAGTTATTATCTATGACATTGTCTGATATGGGCTTTACCACATATTCTGTAACAAAATGTTGAAGAAAATTATTTTTTTTGTGTACACGTTTGTACAGCATTTTGTGCCTGAAAATGTAGAAGCCTTTTCATCACTGTCATGGGTTCAGCAGTAGCAGTCATTTTTTCTCCTTCTTAGTGGCTGGTGCAGCACTGTGTTTCTAAC
>WYDI02023604.1:0-52899 GCA_009867235.2 Psittacus erithacus | reverse complement strand
TGTGCCTTAGCATGCCTTCCAGGAGAATCTGCTCCAAGATTTTGCCAGGCACAGAGGTGAGGCTGACTGGTCTGTAACTGGACATACTCTCCAGCCTCCCACTATCTTCAGCTTAAGAACTTCCTGAGCAGAATGTAGTTTCTGCCTATTCAGTAACCCTCAATGGATTTATCTCCCAAGATTTGTACAGTCTCCTCCATCAGCATGTATAAACTGTAAGCATCCACAATTTATGTCACACTGCACAGGCCAAGTCATTGACGCAAGAAGAATGTCTTCATCCTTCCTGTTTCATTCAGTGTTCCCAGCTTTTGCACTGAGACAGAGAATGGCCCATATTCCCCATGCTACCCAGAACTTTGCAGACATCTATCATATTCCCCTTGATTATCTTTTTTCCAAGCTGGAAATGTTGTTACACAAATCAATCTATTAAAGACTTCACTGCTTGTGCCACAGTTCTAACCTGGTTTTGAGACCCTGTGTCTTGGTCTTAGTCCTGCGACATCTTCACTCCTCTCATTCTTCTGCCTGTAGAATAGGGATAGTAAAAAAATACCCTTTTATCTTGTGAAACAGTGGTGACATAGTACAAATGTTATTACTATTAAAGCAATTACAGAATACTCTCTTTTCCCAAGGTTTAGCCAAGGACTCATAAAAGCAACAATTCCACATATCAAGGACAACAGAAAACATTATTAACTAAACAAAAATAAACCCATGATCCTATCTACATTTTTTTCATACTTGTTTAGCAACACAGACTGACTAAAGCCCTTCCCATTTCATATATTATCTCTGTTAAGCAACCCACTCTTGTGTTAAAAATCTGAAGGGATAGGACATATCCCACCAACCACACACTTACAGGCATAACAGGTCTGAAAAATATGACATGCTACAAAAGTGGGATTACCAGATGGTTTTCCTGCTGTTTAATCTGCCTCACCCCTTTCCATGATGCAGTTAATTTCTTAGGACATAAATGTTAAGTCATTTCTCTCCCTTATTTGGCCCATCTTCAGCAGGGTGTGTAAACTTGGTGTCTGATTTAAGGTGTACAAGTTGTCCTATAGTCTTAATGATTCTGAATCATACATTTAACATTAGCTACGTGCTTGAGGTTATGTCTTTGTGAGTTACAGTGAGGCGGTCAAGGGTGTGGATTTACAGGACACCAGCTTCTCTGCAATAACTGCACGGATAAGCACACTTTGCCTGCTGATAAATGCTAAGTGAGTAGCCGAGACAGAGACACAGCCAAAATCACCTCTGCTTCCATACAGTCAGGTTTTGCTGCCATTTTCTGCATACTTTTGCCAGTCTGTCCCCAGCAATAACACTATGCCCAGAAGTAAACATAGAGGCACTATCACCTCCCTCACCTCAAAAGGGATCCACCTCCAGACACAGCTCAAAGCATACTTTTTTTTAATACACCCCCATAATCTTGCGAACTGAAGTAATTTTCAAGAGGCTTTGTCTCCCTTGCTGCATTACAGCTTCAGCCCTTCTTTCACGTAGCATATATTCTTTGCAGTCTTCACCGTTTATCACAGGTGAGTCCTCTAATTCTTGCACCCTTTTAGTTCCTTCTGGTGGTTTAAAAATGCATAGCTGGGAGGGGGGAGCAGGGAGGGTGGGAAATCACAGGCAATTCCTCAAATAATTCTCATAGTCAAACCATGTGCCTAGTGTGGGGAGGAAGGGGACAGAGCTCCGGAGTACTATATACCAGGGGTTGCTGTCCCAGAGATACTTCTGAGAGCCTGTAGGGATTGTTACAAAAGGTATATACTTTGCAGGGTCCTGCACAGAGTTTATCAGCTGTACAGAAGTTCCTGCATAGCTTATAATCTGTGCAAGCCTCAGTGTTGTCTCTAGCTAGAGTCTGTTCAGAGTATCAGAGGTTCCCAGGAATGCTCCCAGATGTTTTTGGCTCAGCATGAGTCACTAAGTTGAGTGGTTTCTTCGAGTCCCTTGTAGACATCATCCTGAAAACTGCAGAAGAGGAGCTTGCAGGCTCTGTCAGAGTTCCTGAAAGGCTCAACTTGTACAGGAGTCATGGCTTGGCCTCCAAAAACATTTATCTGAATGAATCAAGACACATTTATATCAACCTTGCACACATTTAAGGTTTCTCCAATGAGATCACAAAATCTGTGAGATGTAGCTGGAAATTAAAGACTTCTCATGAAAGTTATCCCTTTGATGATTTTCTAAAGTCTTTTTTTATATTGTAATAATCCCTTGGATCCCTAAATGAAGATTAATGCCCCTTTCCTGTTTGAACTGGATGCTTAAATCAGTTATGTAAGGGCAAGTTTCTGCCTCCAGCAGTTTACAACGTACGCACACAGGTTATGTTGTCTGCAGTACAGGATGCACTCAAATACTCCAATTTTTGACATATCTCTAGAACAGTTAACTCTTGAGGAAAGACTGCATTTTGAGACCAGCTGCTTTATTAGAAATAGCAAATGATCCGTGGGGCAAAAAGGTAGATTTCTCCAAAGGGGAAATAACAGTGTTCTTAGATCAACCTACAAAAATTACAACTTCCCAGAAACAAAAATGAAAGAAGAAATTCCAACAACCACCAAGCACCTTTATTCTGCTTTTGAAGAACTGTACCCTGATATTCCCTACTTATTGTGCTTTCTGAGGACTTGCCTATCTTTTACATATTAGCATTTTTAATGCTTCTCACTAGCCAAATATTCATTGGGTTTCTTAAATTCCAGTTTGTTGCTTCCTCTGAGTCTGCAACTCCTCTAGCAGCGCTTCTCCCTAATAGCATGTTGAATTCATGTAGTTTACAGTCAACAGTTACTAGATTCCTTGTAGTGCTCAAATCTTCAGTGATAAGAAAGATAAGGTAGGAAGATTTGCCAGCTTGAACTCTCTGCTATCTGGACAAAAATAGACCAAAATCTGGTTTTTTACTTATTTCAGGACTTCAGACTATCAGCCTGTATAATTAAAGTTGGCATTGTTAAATACACTGAAAATATATTTACCTTGCAAATGTTTCACCTATTAGTTTTTCCACTTCAAACTCTTCAGCTCTGTGGTGTTACTATTTTGTTTTGGTTTGATGTTTGTTCCTTTTAAGCTAACCCCAAAGAATTTCACTCTCACCCATTGTGGCTATCAAGCTGTAGTTTGTTGGTATTGTAAATATTTGTGATCTACAACTCTCTTCTACTCTTCCCAGCTTCTTCTTGTATGTGTTGATTAGTAGTCCTTCTGTATTGATATTCCTTTTAGGGGAATTAGGAATGCTCACCAGATAATCATCTCCATCATTTGGTAACACTGCTGCTGGTCTGTTGTATAAATTTTGTATAGGGATGCTTGGTATGTAAATACTCCCCTTAATCTTCATCTTTTGTCTCAAGGATAAGCCAAACCAAAACAATAACAAAACCTCCTTTATTTTGCATGCTGGGAGCACATACCATTAATATTAATTAATTTATTTATTTAAAGTTGGTAAAAGAATTTGCTCTTAGGCTGGGAATGTGACTGCCAAGTTTCCTGCCTGCAATTTGTTACGGCTCAGTAGTAAACTCATGAAAGTAGGAATTTGAAATGGAAATAGTGACAGGCCTTTTAACTATGCTATAATAAGCAGGGTGTTTTATCCTGCATACTGTATGCTGTTACACAATGGCAGCCTATCATAATGTGCATGGAAAACAAACAGGGTCTCTTTAGATCGCTCTCCTGGCTAAAACTGGGCAGACAGAGGAAGTAAAACAGGCTGAAAAGACAAAAGACTAGAAGGTCAAGAACACCACACCCAGACCTAAGCCCTTCTGTTAACGCAACGGAGCACAGGGATCTTGGAGAACTTGCGCCTGAATAATTTGTCTTTGATCAGCTTGCCATAAAAAAAGAGGTGTAGTCTGCTACACTGCTAAAGGGGGTAAAGAAGGAGACTTTCCCTTAAGTTTTAAGCTGCACATTAATGTAGCCAGGCCTGCCCTGTTATGAAGAACAAAGCTCCAAAAAGTATCTATTTCTTGCAAATGTTTATCTGCCTATAATAGTACATTCCATGTAATTCTGCATATATAAAACACATTAAAGCTGGTTTGCATACTAGCTTTCAAGCACCAGTTGTAAAACGTAGTTTTTCATAGTGGAACATCCAGAGCCTTAACCAATCAGCTATGTTTCTCCAGATCTACACCTGTGTAAATGTCAGTAGTGCTACATCTTTGTGAAAATAAAACACTATTATTTTTTACAAGGCAGTTGGTAACAAAGAGAATAACTGAGTCATATGTACAAAACAATCGCTGGGACTTGAACTGAGCACTTCTGGTTTGTAGCACACATGCTTAAATGCCATATATTGAACTGCCACATCATGTCTATTTTTACTAATTCAGTTTACTTACACTTGTGTTTGGGCACCACACCAGCTACTCAGCAAGTCCTAGAGATTAATGTAAAAGCCTCTGTGTTTAGAAAGTATAGGCACCCTAGATTTACAGCTGCTTAGAGGGTGGCTGACTACTGATCCTGGTGTCTTTGAGTAACAGATGGTTTTGTGAGCTGCACTGATAATGAAAACGATATAATTTGCCTCTTAACATTAAAATAAAGCAGAGAGGCAGAACAAAAAAAGAAAATGTAAATACTGCATTCACCTTCAACAAATAGCATACCTGAGCATGGGGAAAGGGTAGACGAAAGCCCAGGTAAAGCTGAAGGCTGTCAATAGCTTTGAAACTTACATGAGGAAAAACTTGCATAAAGTAACTCAGCCTGATCTGGACTGTGAAAGCATTGGCCCCTGTAACAGTAGAATTTATAGCTTTAATCTTCTTAAGAGCTGCATGGCTCTTCTCACATGCGGGGAAAACAGATTTGATGTTTCTGAGATTAAAACTACTGAGCTGAACTTTGCTTGTTATTGGCCAGAAGCGTTTGGAAGCCTAATAAAGCATTCCATTAAAATCTTGGCATTTTAGTAACACAAAAGAAATAGGCATGAAGAAAATGCAACTCCAAGGCAAAGGACATGTTTTTAGGGAGGAGATAGTGGAATTTGGATTTTAATGAAGTTTGCAATGACTTAAAAATATATCATAGGAAACACGAGGTAGAATGGAACAATAAATGCTTGATGCAACTAGTAATGTACAGTTCTTTGTTATTTAAACTTCATTTCATTTGAAGACGTTTTTCATGTTCTTCTAAATTTCATACTTTTGCGAGTCTGTGAGTAGCTGGAAAAAGTACAACATTCGTCATGAACTAGCTGTGTGGTCTCTAACAGGTAAGCCTGATTGCTTGGACCTATGACGAACTGCAACCGCAGCTGCGATCAATGTGAGCTGCTTGTGTTCTGGACTTCAGATAATCAGCTTTACTCCAAAAAATAATGATAAAAAAATAGGCTAGCTAGCTGTTAAGGCTGGCTAGGCTACAGTTTGAGCTGCACAGGAAGCCCAGGCTGAACACAGCTATGCACCCATAGTCAGTACATGATTTGATTTGATGTATGAGGACACAACTAATTTTTCTGTAGAAAGACGCATTATACTAGTGGTGATGGCATGATCTATGAGTTCAAAGCTGTAGCACAACTGATAAGGGTGGTGATCTTGTCAGTAGTGGTAGAACCCTGTACAATATCATTTGGGCAAATGAGACGAGAGCTGCACTGTTGAGAGCCCTTGCTTGTCTTCTCCACCAAGGTACAGAGAAAAGGAGCTTCATAAACTACTGCTTTTACTGCGCTCTGCATACAAACATAGAAACAGAAATTAAGGCTTATAATCAAGCATAAAAGAAGTAAAGCTTCATAACCAACACTGAATATGACAGGCCTCTTGTGAGGGTTCATTGAAGAAGTTTGGGGGTTTGTCACAAGGTAAACATTCATTCCAATATGCTTTGAAATGGCTTGGTCCTGTCTATACTGGCAAAGCCAACCATGAAAGCTATGCTAGAGTTTGCCTGCACACAGTTATATCTAATTCAGATTTTCCAATTACAGTCTACTTATAGCCTGCCCTATAAAAGCAGCAAGTACATAGGCTATCTGCTGGAAAGCTTGTGGTTAAAACCCTGGGAAGCCTGTAGTGATAATCAGGTAATGATCGAATGCCTACAAACAAATTTTAGCCTGGATTTTACCCCACCCAGAGAACCAGAGTGCTGAATCTGATTGCACAGCTGGTGTGAATGAGTCCTTCACAGGTAACTCAGGCTCATCCCACTGTAGATGACCGTGGAGAGTTCGCTGATGCAATTCCATTTTCTGCCCTTTCAAAAGAAATTCCCCTTTGCACAGTTGAACACTGCAGGGTGCTCATAAACTAGCTGCTAACGTGGCTGGTGTGCTTTTTTTTTGTGTCGCTAACATATGAAGAGCTATCTACTGTAACAGATGCTCTTTGACAGTGCAAAATAATAGCACTCAGACTTAAACTGTAAATTACAAACAATCCTTCTCTAACTAAAAATTGAATACCCAGAATGGGGACTCTTGTCAACTAAGATTATTGGTAAATCAAGCTGAGGAAGAGAAATTGTTCACTAAAGCTAAAGTAACTAAAATTTTATTCAGTAAATGCTACTGCCATCAGAGTTCTCCTGTTCTTTGTTATAATTAGTTGATAAGAAAGAGAATAATTACAAGCAACACACAGTAAAATAAGTTACGCGTTTCCTTGCTGTGTAAAACCAACAGAAAGTGTTTCCATCCTTCCTTTTTATTAATTTCTATTGGTAGAAAAGATGATATATGAATACTACTGGTACGGCACCTGGCCACATCAAGACAGCCATTTTCAGGAGGTTTTGTAATTATGTTTTCCCCACCAAACCACACACAGGTCCATGAATTAAAAGTGACCTTGTTGGCCTACTGGTGCAGCTGCCATGTATTTGATTACAAACTTACTAGTACCAATGCCAAGGAGGGGGTTACAACATAAACTGAAAATGAGTTCAAACATAGCTTTCTGCACAGAATGTCCCTGGTAACCTGTCTGCAAGAAAGCATTCAACACACAAAGATGATTGGGGTTTTTTTTAACCTTTAAGGAAAATGCATTCCTTCTGTCCTCACTATCTGTTAATGAAATCCTGACACAAAGTTCTCCAGAAGCACGTACTCAGGGCAAATACCCTAGATTACAAGGTCTGCAGCAACATCTGGTGTACCTGTGACATCTGAAATCTAAAACTTCTTCAGAAAGAACATGGAGGACTATGGGGGAGCATGGGTAAAGAGATGTACACTGTGTTACATAGCACAGTCCTGACCCATAAGGGTAGACTCTCAGGAATTTCTGAACATCGTGGTGGGGATGTGCAACTGCCCGTCACCTGCATGAGAGGTAAAATGTGTTAGCAGTTCATCATTTTCTTCAGCATGCACTGGAAGACACTTCTGTGTCACTTAGATCAAGGTCAACCTTGCAAGGCCTGATTCTTATGGCTTTGGAGGAAACAGATATGCTGAAAAAGAGCCTAGCAGCTATCTGCAGGCAGGATTTAATACCCTGTATTTCATGGGGCTCCTGGGTGGGAGTCTCCAAATTCCTCTGCATGACTAATGCGGACAGGTTTTATCACATGCATTTGCACTGTCTGCATCACTTACAGTACCTGGTGCTAGAACCCAAATGCCAGTGCTGAACAAAGGTACACATGGGTAAAACTGCCTTATGTAGGTCTCAACTACATGTATTAAGGAAGCAGGACTAACTGAATGGCTGTTCTCGGAGAGCCGAATTTACTTTCTCTGTCCTACATTAAGTAGCAAAGCAGGAACCAACCCCATCTGTTTTGCCAGCGCTAGTTCAGGGCAAGCCCAGAGGCATAATTTGGGTGCCCAGAGAACTTCACAGCATTAAAAGACTTAGCTCAGGAAATGCAAAGGGTTAGGCCTGCCCTCCAGAGCCTGACAAAAGGGTGTATGCGTACACTGAGGAAGCTCTATTGCGCAGAGCTGGCTCTGTGGTTCTTTCCCATTTCCCTAGAGATCCAGGGTATTAGTGTATGAGCTATGATGAAAGCAGCAGATCAGTTAGCATGCAAGGGGACCTGATAGTAGCAGTCAAGATTGCTTTAGGTAACATAGCACAAGGACCACTTGCCCTGGCCCCTCAAACTGCCACCACCCTCCTATATGGGATCCAACCCACCCTCAGGTCAGGTGGTGGGAAGTGCCCTCAATCTCCACTCACTGTAGCTGACAAATAAAATGAATCCATTAGTCTCATTTTAAGGCACACTACAAAACCACTGTGCAAATCTGCCATGGGCAGTTTGTGCTCATGGTGCAAGCTAAACCTAAAACAGCAGAAGCATCATAAAATAAGAATTAAAGTTCAACAAGGAAGCTGATAATGAAGAAACCTGCCCAGACTATGCCCGATTCTAGCCAGCGTTACGTTATCTTCTAATTTTAGAACAGCTGAAAATTTTTCCCAGACCAGAAGTTGACAAGAGGCTGAGCAACGCCAATGTCATTAAATCTTTGTTTTCAGGCACAGTGTTGTCTCCACACTGCAAGAAGTTGCTTCAGCATGTGAAATTTTACGGGAAGGCACATACTGTCGGTGGATGCCCATACAGGGAGCTATGTAATATGCTGAAACCATCTGGCATTTCGCGGTTTTGCAGTATCAGTCAGACGCACTGTCTGGAAACACAGGGCTCAAACCCAGAGTCCTTGATCCAGGTCAGATACCTACAGACGCCTGTGGATATTTGGCTGGAGTAAGAGCTGAAGAATAAAGCACTTAATTAGGCGGCTGACGTTTCTGATTGATTCCAAGGCCAGCCAAGCTAGAAGCCTATTACTGCTTAGGAAATTTTAGTAAATGCAATTATTATGGCACGTTTGATATAATACATGGTCTTCATGAAATGCTCCGAAATATCATTATAAAGACTCATTCTGTTGCAGTTATGTTTTGTACCTTCTGACTAAGGAATAGGCCAGCTGATGTGAATCCCAATGTAAAGCTTAGTGAAAGCCACCGCTAAAATTAATAGAGCATAGTTGCAGAAGAATATTTCGTATAGAATTACCTTCTCTGGAGTGTGAACAATGCTGCTGAAAGCAGACTCTGGGTTACATTATTCCTGTGATCCAAATTTTTTTAACCAGCTGATGTCACTAGGGAGATTTGAAGTCTTTATAATTACCGCTCAAGGCCTAGAGGAAGGCGGGAGGAAAGACAATGAAATTATGTTTCATATGTTGATTCAGAGAGTAACCTGCAGTGGCCTGTTAACTTGTTTCATCTATCGGGAAAAGCAAATTAATTCTGTATCCAGTTGGTTTTATGACTGGCAGCTCAATTTGCTTTCCCAGTTAAGCAGGGAAGAAAGTGGCCTTTTGTCACAAACAATTGCTTCCTGCAATGCTGCAGAATAAGATGTAAAATAGGCAAAGAGCTTTGGATACAGCTTCCAACGTCCTGCTAAGAAGTAAAATTTCTTTCTTTCATCTTCCCTCAGAGAAAGAATTCAGGTTATGCTCTGCACTAAATTAAAGTGTTATGCTCAGTTATGTACATGTACAGCTTTGAAAACTGTTCCTGCTTCTAGGTCAAGGGCTCTCCCTGTGGCCGGGTGCCAGCTTTATCCCTGAACTCCCATAATCCCTTGAAATAAATCAACTTTCCATTGAAATCCTCTGCCAGTTCCACTTCAGACTAAAATGTGCCGTCTGTAGCATGATGCTCTTTTATACTTTTGTGGAAACAAAAAAAAAAAAGAGAAGAGAAACAACGCAGTCATTGTGCACTGGATACAGTTCAACATAACCCACGTTGTGTATATCAAAGGCTATCTTTGTATGTTGCACCAACCCCACATTTCAGCTTTTATTATTAGAACCAAGAAAGATACCTTCAACCAAAAGAATAATTCAACTGGTTGAAAAGGATCCCAGCTTGTGTGCGTGTGCATGTGTGTGCGTGTGTGTGTGTGTGCATCCCATTACTACGCTGCTCACGTGGACTGAAGTGTGTGGATGCACTATACTACTTCCCGGCCTGGGCAGATGAAGCCCTCAAAGATTTTTTTTCTTCCCTCCCTTTTTCTTGCCCCCCTCTAATATCAATTTTCTTCTCTGTGTGTTATAAATGAACCTGAATACATTCACACGTTCCTGTGGAAGACTAAAAGCTGTCACTTCATTTCGGGGAACCAGGCGGCTTTAAACTCAGCTGCAAGAAAGCCCAGATGCTACTACATCTCCAGGGGAAACTTATCTATTCAAAAAGGGGGAAACTTCTGAACAATAACAACAAAATTGAGCTTAAAGATGCTGCTGCTGTTCTGCTGCTGGTGTTGAGGTCAGTACTTTGGAGAGTGGGTGCCAGTCAGAAGCTGCAACACGCTCCTCAAAAGATTGACATTTCTGAAAAGCTCTGCTTTTCCCCAAATCTCAGTAACTTTAAATGGTCTGCCAGTTAAATCAGAACAGCCTGGTATAAAGCCTCCAATTTTCTGACAACCTTTATGTTCTCTTGGCTTCTACAAGGCCTTAAAGCTGATCGTGTATAATCCTGAACTGCATGTAAAATAAATACGAAAACCTGTCATGATTTTACCATTTTCCAAAGGATATTTCACTAAATAAAAAGAGCTCCATTTTTGGCACACAAATGCTCCATATAAAAATCAGTTCTTTAAAATAAAGTTACACAATGCAGTGCCAGACTCTGCCCTCCAAAGTTTCCCCCTGAGCACTGGGGAGCAGCTGGCTGCATCCCCAAGAGCTGGCTGGCCCCAAAGGCCCTGGGCTCCTTTCTCCTGCACAACTGCTGTGTGAATTGAGGCGATGACACTGGCCCTGACCCCTGAGGGTTCCTCCAGCATAGAAGTCAGGGGGAAGTTCCCGAGTGTCATCTGAACTGGGATACAGCCCATGGTGGGCAGCTAAAAGCAGCACTGGCAATTGCTTCCATGCTTGTGGTGCAAATACAGTCTGAACAAATTGTGGCCCAGAGCTTACCCAGCCTTCATGCCCTCGAAACCCGTTGCCTAAGAAAATAGCAATTGTTTGCGGAAACCTCTTCTGCTAAGCCTGCGTTATTTAGCTATCTACATTAGCTGTGTGTCAAGGCGGAGGCTATAAGATGGAGTGTCCACAGGACTAAAGCACGGAAATGAGTTTAAACCACTGACAAACTAGAGCTGATTTCAGGCTCCGCTGGCTTTTCAGGCTTCAAAAAGATCTGCACATCCAGAGCACAGTTGCAAGTCAGAGACAGATGCATCTGTTTAGAAAATTAAGACCCAAGCACAGCAATCTGGACAAGGGACACGAGGTGCCTTTTAACTGGGGCCATGACCAGACTAACAAATTTGCCGCCCATCAGGAAGTCGAAGAGACCCATCCTACAAGTCTAGGGGTAGCTCACAGTTGAAACCACTGCAAGTTTTGTTTGCACTGTACTGTTTAGGTGGTTGGGAAGGAGGAAATGGAGGCAAGGAAAGGAATCAATTCAAAAAGGGAAAATCTGTGTTGTCACTCACAATGTTTCCAGGTTTGTCTGCAGAGATCTTCCATTTGGGCAACTTACAGATTTTTAATGCCTCACACCTGCCTCTCTTATATTCTCCTCTTGGCATAGGGTACAGGCAATTGCAATGAATATAAAAACCATGAGTAAACCATACACCTAAGGCTCTACTTTTAAGTTAGACTGATTGAAACTATCTGGTTTTCCCCTATAAAGCCTCAGTGGACAGTTTATTCTGTTAGCTTTACCACCTTCAGGCCTTCCCTTTAACTGAAGAGTGCAGCTGAACCCAAAAATTCAAAGCAAAACTCAGCTGAAACCATTATGTTTCATCTGGTTACATGTCAAAACCTCAAACTTTGTGTACACAGGGCTCAAATTATAAACCCATCAGGCTCAACCCCAGAACTGGACCCAGGTTTGCCTAGAGAGCCTGTGAATCTTTTAGAGAAGCCGATATGAGTTTCAAGTTCATAATGAATTGCAAACCCCAAGTGGGCCAGGGGATTTTTCCAAGGTCAAACAGTGAGTTAGAAGGAGAGTTAAGGAGAGAACCACAACCCTGGCCACTTCACACACTTTGCTACCAGAGGTAGAAACTCACTCTTCTTGATCTTCACTCTGTATAGCCTCCGCCAAGCCGCTCAAAATAACCACTTTTTTTGCCTGTTAATTGTTTTAATAAGTCACATGGCAATGAATGACTAAAAACTACATCATCTCTCTAAGGATTCAGCTGCGGAAAAAGCATCCATTTAGCTGCAGGGTAGTTATTACTGCATTGCTTTGATTTTGCTACACAATGAACACCCTGTTTATTGAAATGCTTACATGCTGCTCCGGGTGAAATCATCATCACTTACAGGTATACTGTGAAGCTAAAGAAATGAGCTCACAGCCACACATCTAGATCCCAGATGAGCCCTGTCCACTTATCTAGATCTCCACAATGCTCCCGGATGTTGGTTAATGCCCCTTTGGACATTTTTTAACAGTACCCAAGACTCTGCATCTAAAACATGAAAATAAAATTTCAAGGTCAGAAAACACAATTGCAGTTAGAGTACCTCCCCCTACCAGAAACTCTGCTGACTGCCATGGCACAAGGCTAACTGGAAAGCACTGGGATGATTTCAAGTTTATAGTATAACATAATATAGTCCTTTTGTAACTAGACCATTATGCAGTGGTCACTTACTTGCCTGTTTCATATCAATACTAACAAAGCTTTAATTCTAAGACTTTTGGCAATACTACAAGCAACTGTTCCAGAAGCTAGGCTTAATGCTGCAATACCATCAGGGCTGAGGATTGCTACATATTGCTTTCTAATAGCCCCTGCTGTTTGACACCTGGAATGGCATTAAGGAGCTCTGGCACTGTATATAGAGTTCTCTACCAATAATTGAAAGTGCTTCTACAAGGTGGGAAGAAGACGAGGGGGATCAGCATTCAAGGACTGAGTCTGTTTAACATATTGAAAACATTTTTGTGGGGTGAGGGATCAGCGTTTGAAAAGTAAGTTATGGCTTATATATACACAGCAAAAAACCCTGAGATTCCAATACATACCTTTTTCCCGTTCAGGTTAATTAAGAAGTTGCTGTACTCCCAGCTAGTTTTGCTTGAAGGCAAATTTCTTTAGAGCTCAGCAGCCAGGATTATATATAGGGCTAAGCTTTCCCACCATATCACTCTAATATTAAAAGAATTTCTCTGGCTTCCTGTTAAACCATGCACTGATTACAAAATTCTTTTGCTTATTTAGGGCCAGATTCAATAAAAATTCTGTCCAGCTTCTGCATCATGGAAGGCCACAAAAGCCCTGACATATTTTGGTTTTGAAGCCTGGGCGGGCTTTCATGGCTGGGATGTTGGGTAACTATTCCAGTCAATGTGGTCCTCATAAAGCTTTATAAGGTCCTGCTCCATATGGACGTAGTGATTTCTCTTTATTCTCTCCAGTGTGGATTACAATCCACTTTGGAGGATCTCTGATTTATGCCTCTAGCTACAAGTTAAATCCTAGAGGAATAGGTCCTTTTCATATCAGGTCACATCCTCTGCAGAACACTGACAGAGAAATTAGTGTTTCTGAAAAGAAAGCACCACTTACAAAAATCTGGTATATTTTGCAAGCTTTATATGAATATAAGCGAATGGTAAATCTAAAAGGAAATTCAATAAACTACTCATTATCTATATTCATATGACTAAGCTACACATGGAACGTAGCTTTTATCCTCCATAAAAAATGTACAGATGTTCTATAGAAAACTGTATGAACAAACTTTAACCTCACGACTGCTATTATTTTGTAATAAAAGGCTTACAGCATAATGTGAGCTTTTTTTAGAATTTAAGTTCCATGTGAGTAGTGTGTTGTTAATTTAATATTAATGCAATGCACCAGGAAGAAGTCTGCACAGAATCTCAAAGAGAGAGAATCAGAGTGCTGCAGACAGGAGATTTGTGGCATGGATTTTATCTGTTTCAGCACTCAGCACAAAATTCATTGACCAGGATTCCCATTGCCACAGGGCAGTGGATTCATTTATAGATGTTTTCACATGCCTCGGTGCGAGGATTTTGCTGCAGCATTCCCTCTGCTGTTCCTGGGAATCATGTGGTTAAGTCACCTTGCACTGCACTGAAAATTTACCTCTCACTGTCAAGTGCATATGAATGAGCTGCTTTTTTGGGAACAGCAAAAGAAAAAAAGCATCCACTGAATAAACGTTTAAATTCCTTTTACTGAACCATCCTTCAGGTAGCAGGTGCAAAGGCTTTCACCAAACTTGCAGTCTGCAAATGCGGTGCCTGCTTTGCTTGCACCACAAACAAGTTACAGTGAGGGAGCAGAATAGAAACTCAGTTTCATCCATACAGCCTCCCTCTCCCAATGCCTGAGCCTTCTCCTCTACAGTATCTGCCATTCAGAATACCTATCTTCTATTTCTCCAAGAAGTCAGTTCACTGTCTCGTCTCCCAATGCATTGGTGAAGTAATTTATGACTCCCATTATTATAATCGCTTAGCAGCTTCCAAGCATGTAAAAATAGCAACAATAATCTCTCACACTTTTCCTTCCTTAGCACCCCACAGGAGAAAGAGTTTGATTAATCCTGTAGGGGTTACACATGCATTTGTGTGTTTCTATAACTTACAGAGGGAGTTTGATGTTTTCTGAAAGCAATGAGGTCTACAGATATCTTATTCATTGCAAAAGTACATTTCCTCTGTCTAGATACTGCTTCTGGGAAAGTCCTGTGTCCAGAAGCATCCTTCTGTCACTTGAGAGTTTTGTTGCTTTTGTGAAATGCACTCATGTGCTATCATAAATGAAAGCCCAATCTCAGAAATGGTGAAGGCCATTTCCTTGGAAGCCTTTCAGGATCAAATCTGAAAACTTACTCAGGATTCCATGCAATGAAGCAGAACTTCCATGCATAGCAGAGAGGAAAAAAATGTGGAGACATTTGTAAACCACAGACCTATAGCAATGTGTGCATGGTAAACTAACAGGTTGCTCCCATTTTTTCCAGTTTTCTGAGCATGTGATTTCAAATGCAGTTACCATGTTATGTGGACCATCACAGCTGCACTGCATCCAACAGAGTGAAGACTACAGTCTGGTCCCTGCGAAATGGAGATGGAGCTTTCCTATTTCTGTGCATGTTCTACAGATAACTACTAAAGCCCAAGAGTTCACAGAGGTAGAAAAACATCAAAGGCCCCCAGCACCTGAAATAGTTACAGAAGGAAGAATTTCAGAGTACTCCTCAGTTGTCATCTAGGTCTAAACTGCTAGGAAAATTTTGATTAGTTTCTCCAAAGCTATAATTTTAAATCCATTTTACTTAAACTGGTATAGAAGACAGGGTGGACATTCTCATATTTCAGTGTTAAACCCTGCCTGTTTTGCTTTAAACCTATTTAGGAGCTGATTTGGTATTTGTAAAGAACATGGTCTTAAGCTAGCACAGTCAAATTGGTTTACATGTGATTTTAAGTAACATGAAGCTATTTAATTCAACTGAGCTCTTAGACATGTCTGATTTACTTCTGGCCATTTGCTCTGCAGCACAATGCCAACTTCAAGTAGTCACTAAGATAATTAGTGGAAGGCAGTAATTATGCTTGCAATAAGGAATATGAAAACCTAGATAACATCTACAGAAAAGCAAGCACTTCAGCTCACCATGTGATCTCTTTAGCTTTCCAATGGTTTCGCATGTGTATGGGAGAAGCCTTGTCAGCTTCCAGAGGTGAGTTTGGACACAGGAAAACAACTGCTGCCTGTGACTCCTCTGGCTCCGCCTTAGGAAAAGGAACAGAATGATTTCATAGAGCTTCCACTGATACGCACAGCTTTTCCACACAGGTTAGCAGCATTTGATGATCAACAGCATCAAATATCAAGAGTGACCCAACAAATAATTATGTTTCACTAGCCAAAGTTACAAGGACACCCTCATTACCCTGCGCTACCCTGAAATCTGAGTGACTGGGATTGAGTTACTGGCTGCCTCACAGCTGATGTTAGAGATTAATTTTTGTCAACTTGATTAGCAGAGGACACAGTTAAGGTTTGGGTGCTAGCCTGTAGGATCTCGCTCTTTGAAAGAATCATGAATGAATCTTACCAGACCACACATTAGCTGTGATAGAAGATTTGAATCAAAGGAGGACATCATAAATTCCACTTACTTATGCCCCAGATACCCTGTTTCCATGCCCATTTTTTCAAACCTGGAAAGACCATGTTGCATTTCTTCTCCTGATTAAGCTTGAGTGCCTGGGATGTTTCTGCAGGGCCTGTGAAATAAGATACCTCATACAAGAGAGGTGACAAGGTGAGTGGTGTCAGCTGAGGTTTATAAAGCAACACTAGGCTCCTTCTGTAATGTCAAAAGAGAAGGTATCTGGCAGTGGCAAGGTATGTTGCAGTACTTTGCGTCCATGTCTCTGTCAGGCAACATTTCTGTCATGACTACTCATGGGCTGTCTTTCAATTCTTCTGCTCAAGTCTTCCCTCATTTCTGAGAGGGACTAGAGGCAGACAGAAAAGCAGGAGTTGAAGGCTGAACATGCCTGGCAGTAGATGCATTTCTGTCTCCCTGATCTGTTCTGTTACTCCAAAATGTTTTCTAAAACCATAGGCAACACAAAAGACAAAAGAAATGTTGGGTTGGCCTGCTTTGTACTGCTCCGACCACATTCCCTTTTTGTGATCTGCTCATTCAACAGACTGGCTTACTGCCTAGAGAGCAAAGCTGCACAAGCCGATGCATCAGATCTCTCAGTCAGACTAACAGGACTTAGGGGTGGGAAGGGTTTGCCTCCTCCCTGTATCAGTGACCATTTCTTCCTTTACAGTTGATTAGAAAAACATCTTGATGAAAAATACTTCCTGTGCAGTTGATGCTCACACCTGCAATGACCTGAGTCTGCATATGTATACCCTGGTCCCCTCTGAGGCAGCCTGAGAACTCTTTTTTGCCAGCAGCCTTGTAACAGGGACCAGGACAAACTTCTTCCCCTTTGGCTCCAGTTTCCCCCGGTTGCCATCACACCTCACAACAGAGTGATTCAAGTCACAAGGACACTACAGGTTTTTTCAGTCCTCCCCCAACCTTTTAGATGAGGAGCACCGCCACATCTCCCAGAAATCTCCACATATGCTATTAAAAGAAAACAATCACCACTAGAAACAACTCAGGGCCTTCTATGCTTGAAGTAACAACTCATGGGCAAACTATTCATCTATTAAGATTTTTCATTAAAACAATCACTCCCAGCTGAGACTTATGAAAGACCCTGCCAGGCCAAAATGTCAGCACAGTTACGGTATTTATTATTACAACTGTCAGGCCAGAAGGGTTTGCTGCAGAGGATCCAGCAGGCGCGCTCAGGCAGCAGCTCCTGCCTATGGGCCAGCCGCTTCAAGAACAGGACTGGCAATTGTCAGATGTCAAGCTTTTGTTTCAGGTCCTGCCCTCTTCCCCTTTGACCACCATGGATCATTTCAGTCATTTAGCAACCAGCAAAGACCACATCAAGCAGAGTAAGCATCAGTGTTATCCTGCCTTTAGAGCTGATAAAAGTCTTTGTCTCAGCGTTCCCTATTTTTAAACTGCTATAGCATGGCTTCAAGGACTCGTGACTGTCAATCAGCAGAGAAGGGACAAGCTGGAGGATGAGGTGTACTTCCCTCGAGGTGGTGGTTGCTCCCCATAGCCAAGTGCTTTGCAAGATGCGGCTGAGGGCGTCCATAGGCTGCAGGTCTGTATTCAGGAGCCACAAGCTGGTCCCGGTGCAAAGAGAGGACTGCACTTGGGTTTCATAATGGAGTTCATGGAAGTCAGTGGAAATTGAACTGCAGCCAAGGTGGAGAGCCATGTAGAACAGATGTCTTTACAGAGGACAAAACAAACAAAAAGAAATACTCAGAGCCTAAGTTGGAACCCTTGGCCACGCTAAATCTCTAAAAAACCCCAAAGTGCTTTAGAGGGAGGCTGTCCGACACACTTAAATTCCACATGTATAAAGTAAAACGCATTTGCATTGCTAATTTAATAAAGGACTTCTTGACCCGAAGTCAAATACTAGTGCAAGCCTTCTGCATGGAAAAGCTCTGATAAGCACGCTCTAACTCCCTCTGTGAACATTCAGTAATGCTCCTTTTTAAAAGTACATATGCTTCTCCTAGTGTCTGATGCTAATTATCTTATCAGATAACAGGCAGCCCTGTGCTGAGTAGGTATGTAATATATTAGCCTTGGGGAGGGGAAAGAGAAAAAAAAAGCAAGCCTTATCTTTCAAGTAGATTTGAAACTGCATATGATCTCTCTGAGGCTGTGGAAACTTTCCTCTGCAGCACAGAGCTTATATAAGGAAGACAAAGAAGGGAAAAAAAAAAAAAGGAAAAGGGGAAAAAAAAAATCCCAACCCCGTGCAGCTTTAAGGCTGCAGTTCTCCAGGCTCTTCCTTTCTGTTGAATTTTCTCCTCTACCAGTATTTTGGAATGACATACAGGTTAAACCATTCATCTGGCATGGAAAGCAGCTTTGGTAATTGCAAGTTTACATTACACTATAAATGAGCAGATTATAGTAAACAGATGAACTGTGTAAATAAAATACCACTCCTAGGTCTCCTTTGTGACTTGTATCCGATACCACTACTGCTTTTACTACAACTACTACTACTACTGCTAGGCTTCAGCTGACAGCTTAGCCTGAAACCCTTTATTCATCTTTATTACTACTTCAGCTGTTTTGAGAGCAAAAAGGCATGGAGGACTTATTGGCCAGAGGCTCTCTGACCTAGCAGGCCTGCCTGGGAAATCAATAGGCCGCACTCAAGAGCACAAAGATGGATTGTGAAGCCGGGGCTGGTGGAAGAATGCACGCTGCATCTGGAAGGACACGGAGACAGCCAGTTCTGCTCTGCCAGAAGCCTCCCAGACCGCGCATGTTTGCACACCAAGCCCGTGGCATCCTTCCAAGACAATTTGTGAACCTTGGTTCACACCATTTTCAAAGTAGGTCATATGCAGTAATCTCAGCCGAGGAGAGATACACTGTCAGCAGCAGTCGTTGCAAGGAGGGCGATAGCTACAACCAATGAGGGAGCTGGTGCGAGCGGAGAGCCGGAGCACGATGAAAATGCTCGGTCTGGGGCCAGCTGCAGCAAGGTGCTCGCCTGACTCCAACAGTGACAGGCAAGCTCTAACAGACCCAGCCTCTCACCATTTATAGCTGCAAAAGGACTGACTGTTCTCCTGGACACAACCACCAGCACGGCTTAAATATTAATCTGAATGAAAATACAGTAGGGGAAGAAATCTACCCTTTACTTAGCTCAGCGATCCTGACAGCAGGAATCACAGCTAATTCTGAACTGCGGGATTTCAATTCACTATGAGCTTTGGATTTTTGCTCCCTAACACACCTGCCTCTGCATTGACAGACAAAATGCAGGCTTGAAGGTAGATGCGCTTTTGACAGAGAGGATCCCTAAAGCATTTAAGCTTTCCTGCATTTTCCTGTATCCCTTGTGTGAGCTGATTTAGGAGCAGGGAATCAGAAGTGGGCACATTTAAAGGTATATATTTGAAAGATGGCGTCCAGGAAAATAAATGCAGAAACATAGTACGCATACTTGTTTTCACACTATAACAACATAAAGACGATCAGAGAATTACCAGTTTAAAGCAACAGCATGGAACTTTGCAGGCATAGGAGCTGTTAGGGATGTGTTGCCTTTAAACACAGCCTGCCCATCATCAGAGATGACTGGATGCTAGAAAGCTGAAGGATTGCCTGAAGAGTGCTACTGCGTTATGCAACTTTTTTTAAAAATGGGTTAATTTTTAAACAGGCTGAGTTTAACCTTGCTTCCAGTCAATAGTTACACGAATCTGAATGAAATACACTCTCTGAAGACATCCACCCTAATATAATGGGTGTGCATAATTTTCAGCACCAAAGTCAACATAGAAACAGCAGAGCTGGGCAAGCATTGCTTTTCTTTTTGAACCTGACAAGGGAAAGGACTGACAGTCCTCCATTTAAGAAGCTGTGATTTTTCCTTCTTTTCTTTCTTTCCCTGTGATGTGTCAGGCTGGAAATCCTAAACAGAAAGGAGCAAGCAATTTCTGAAGTTATCACATTCTCTGCAAAAAGAGAGAGGAGACAGCATGTTGTACACTAGCAACAAGGCTTATCTCCCATCCAAGGAAGAACTCACAGAATGACTTTCTGCTTCCTGGGAGCGACCTATCTGATCAATAGCTTGTCCAGGGAGCTGCAAGACATGCAGAAACATGCAACAATGTGCTACTGTTATCAGCTAAAGGGTGCTGTAATGACTTTCTATGCAAATATGTAGAAAAATCTATACATCCAGAAAGGGTTATCTTGGTACGTCATCAAACGAACAATCTTTATTCTCTAACATGGGATATGATACTTTCCTGCCAAAATAATATTGCTTCCCTGTTATCGCTAAGCTTTGAAAGAAAAGTAACCAACGAAAACCCCTTCTGCTGCTGCCTCCCCAGAAGAAAATCCCTTTAAGAAAAATCGTAACAAAGAAAACCTCCAGACACTTCACTATTTTTTCCAGAATGACAAAGAAATCTAGCTGTGGTTACAAACAGGCTCAGTATTGTACAGTTTCAAGTCATGTGAGTTTTATTACTTCTCAGGCTAACTTTGCTTTTTCCCAGCCAGCTGCTGGCAGTTGTCATCTTAGCATTGAAAGCAAACTACTTAGAAAACAAATTTGTTCAGAAACCTTTCAAAAATTATTCAGAAAAAAAAAAAAAAGAAAAATCTTTTGTGTTTTTCATTTCGGCTTGGATGTAACCTCTTTTTTTCTTGTCTTTGAAAGGAATGAGTCTGAAATGCTAAACAGGTCACAGAGTAATTATGCGTACACCTGAAAATTAAACACACATTCAAAGGCTTAACTAACAGCATATCCTAATTCATAACAGGTATATGCCACTCATTTTTTTTCCATGGTTGATCATTAGGGTGTAAGCAAAAGTGGATCCCATCATACCCAGAGAAGAAAAGCTGCAATCTTTCTGCAGGGTTAAAAGGAAAGAGACAACAGCAAGGTGATACTGTGTTGCTGAAGCTGATCCAATACTGCAGGGCAGCCACAGCAAGTCTTGTGTGTCACAAATCTTGGTGTCAAGGCTGGGGGGGTCTCTGGGGTTATTCAGAGAAAGGTCAGTCCCGAGTCCAGGCCTGAGCAGGTCAGCAATATCATTCCATGTCGGAGCCAAACTAAAATCAAACCTGGATGGCTACTTTCAATACTGTAAACCTGTGTTTCAATTGAAGACAAATATTTTGGCAAATCCTTTTATGTTCAGTGCAGAGACAAATTTACTTTCTGGGGCACGGACATCATCTTGCTCTGGTGTTACTGAGTATTTTTTGTTAGCTTACCATGTTTTCCCTAACCTTGCATAGCACAAGTTTAGCAGCAGTGTTTCAGGTGCACAAAAGGAATAGGATCCATATTTCCTTCATAAAGCGGAGGTCGTTTGGGTTATTAACATCTCTCTAACAGATTTACTTGGTGGTAAAAAACATTTTTCCTTGACCTGGAGAGGATAACGCACAGAGATGGCAGAGATCAAAGGCACAGTGAAGAAGTGCAAAGGACCTCAGCATGGCCTTTAGAGAGGTGCATGGTAGTACAGAAGAACTGTGAACTAAGATAGCTGGTTTGTACATGACCTGCCTACCTCCAGCTGAGCACTTCTTGTGAGTGGGTTTGAATTTTTTGGAACAACCATTGCAGTACTCTAATAACTGGTGCTGGTTAAAGGAGACCTTTGCCAATGCCAAGTCTCAAGATGGATTATAGGAAGCTTAGATCAACATTTGCTTCCTTACCCTGAGTTCCCCTAGGTCAGCACAGGTAAAGACTAAGTGCCAAGCTATTATTTACTGTCTTTTGGATCTGTTGCTGCAGTGAGTTTGAAAAGTAGCATGACCCGCTCTTCCCAACTACCTTTGTACTCAGTGAAAACTCTGAAACTTTGTGAAAGCAGTGTGCCAGAAACCCACAGTGTCAGGGACAGAAACCCCACACATCATGTCCCAGACAATTTTTAAACTGAGTTAAGTCTTTTCTCCTACTTAAAAATTATTTTTATTCCCCCCTCCCTCCTGTGCAATGCTATGGTTTCTGGAATACTCTAGTTTGTCTTGAGGACCACACACGGTCTCTTCTGCCTACAATCAGCAGACAGCTATGTAGGAGTAGGGTGGATGTAAAAAAAATGGGTTCATTTCTACTGCATGTTCAGTAGCATGCACATACTAGAGAAGGTTTTCCATAACAGCACCTCTATTGCATTAGTGCTACTGCAAAGGTCTTAGGTGCTACTGGTTGTTCACTGTCTGGCTTCACAGTCAGAAAGAACATCCTCAACTAAGCCAAACAGTTGAAACCCATTAAAGGGACGATACTGTGTGCATAGTAAAATTGCAGACTGCATTTTTATTCCGTTCACTTCCTCCTCCTTCCCCTTCTGCCCCTCAACTCTGCTCTCATGAGCACTGGAATAAGCCTGATGTGGCAACCCTAGGGAAGTCAGTGGATTGACACTGATGTAACTGAAAGCAGAAGTAGCTAAAAGGCTCCAAGATCTGTGCTTGTGTATTACCCCTGACATTTCTGACCAAACTGCTTAGCTGACCACCATTAGATTAGCAGTCTTAGTTTAGTGTTTTACACCTCCTACACGCAGAACATCAAATCGTGTCCGCTCACTTCTGAGCCAGAAGAGCCTGCTCTTCCATCCCATTCGTTCATGACAGGTAGCACAATAGCTGCCTCAGCCTGAAGTACTCCATGCCCCACGGCCATGAGCATAACTGGGCTTTTTTACACCATGAATCTCATCACCTTGGCTTAGCACCACCCAGGTAAATGTAACTCCTCAGTTTAAAGCACATGAGGTTTTCATGTGTTGGCATCAAGCAAAATAACATGCTAATACTTCTGGTATTAATCAAACGGGGCTTAAAAATCCATTCAGATTCTTTGTAGTTGCATGATTTCCCTGGCAAGTGTGGATACCGCTCTCAGTCATGAATTCCCACAGAATCTAAGCTTTTGTTAAGAAAAATTTAAAAATTAAACTTTATGGCAGCAAAACCCATTTTTCCAAGCTCAAGCTGAGTGCAAACTGATGTGACATTGGCTTCCTGAATCTGTAGAGAAAAAGCTCCAGTGCTTGTGCTGCTTCTCCATCCCTGCACTGCCAGCCAGCACCCACTGATGGAGACTGCCAAGATCTCAAGCTATTCTCTAGTGGGACTCCATGCCATGCAGGGAAAACTAGCAACCCCACTAATTTCATGCAAAAGCTTGCAAAAGCTAGAACTGAGGACAGGAATGGGCACTGAAATGATTCACAAGAGATGAAGATTCTTAAAGAAGGAAGCTGAAGGAAAGGATGAGTAACAGAAATAGCTTGCTTGCTTCATCTTCCAAAGAAGCAAGGAGGAGGGTGAGGGATGCTGAAATGAGAACACACTTCTTTCCCCCGCCCTGTGGCTATCAGGAAGTTGACAGGAAAAGAAAGACCCGCTCTGGTTCAACAGCTAGAAATGGGAGTTTCACACTGAACAAATACTTAGTAGCTATAAAATGAACTGAGGAACTGCATCTCCAGGCAGCCTCCTGCAGTAACTTCCTTGCAGAAATAAGCCAAATCACAAGTGCTGCTGAGCTTCTCAGGAAGACACCAATAGCAGCTTGTGATAGAAATTCTCTCGTCTTCCTCTAGTGCATATACCCACATCAGCCTTGTTGGTATAAGTGTATTTCTTAGAAACATGTTACTGATCTAAAAATGTTCAAATTCCCTTATATTTTCTCTAGTGAAATGATGAACATCACCCTGGGGATTATTTTTAATTCTACCATGCTATGTATTTTTGAGGAGGCTAAGTATTATAAAATAATAACAAAATGTTTGTGGTGATGGTTTTGGTTTGGGTTTGTTGGTTCGGCTTTTTTTTTTTCTGGTCATAACCTGAATACCACACATTTCACTAACTCAGGTACTCTTCTATTGGCCACTATCTTATTCACCTGGTGAAGTCAACAGGAAAGGCACAGCCCTGCTAGTATGTCACTGGTCAGTGGGACTCACATAATCACTAAAACTGAGACTTTCCTCAATGTAAATAATGTTGCGTTTGTTGTTGTTGGGGTATTTTTTTGGCACTCCATTTGATTTGGCTTAAGCCACATCATGCAGAGTCCTGCCCATCTGTCCCACTTAATTATAATAATTGCAGAACTAAATTTGCTTCCAAATATCATTAATTAATATTATACTACAGGCTGGGTGGGTAAGGGGAGGAACTTCCCCATTTCTGATTCCTAAATACCCCCGTCAAACCAAAACAAGGTCTGGAAGATTTTACATTATTTTGCAGTGTCAGTGCTGAAGACTTGATAACCACAGAACATGCTCTGTGGTCTTTAATAACTTTGTATCATAAGCAAACATTGTTTGCTGGCAAACAATTTGCTAACATATCTTAACTTGAATTTTTCTCTGTGCCAACGTAAGTAGGATTTGCTCCATGTAGGAAAATTTACATCACAGGATACATACACCCTATATGATGTATGCAATTAGAACTTTCTCACTAAACTGTTACCGTTAGGTAATATCATTTACGTGGCTTACATTTGGTTAATTCAGATTGCTCTGTCAAGTCTCAGGCAGGGGGGAGAAAAGCCATCTAGTGGACAAAAATGTAATTAGAGACCAGAAAATCCTTTCGGGCATGACGCCTTTGCTGAAGACCTCTTTTTTAAAAATTTATTTCATTATTTGTCTGCAGTACTGCTTATCTAGGGATACTCTGGAAGTCTCCAGGAAACCAGGGTTTACTGGAGGGCAACAGCATGGATAGGAGAGATCTCTAAGCCCAGGGTTTTGACAGATTCTTTGGTTAACAATTGTCACAAAACATAGGAGCTGGTTCGTCCCTCCTATCCCTAACAGAGAATTTATCAGCATATTTCTTATAACGCTGTGAGGGTCAACAGTCGACTGAATATCTTATCACTAGATTCAACACTATGTGCCAAGCAGGCTGGCATTGCCACAGGTTTAAATAGCTGAGGAGCTAATATTTAAACTTTTGTCCTATCCAATCCCAGAAAAATACTGAGAAGAGGCTTCCTGACTGTAACCACATAAGCCAAATGGCGCTCAGAACAGCCATTTACTAAAATTATCATCAAGATTCTCTGGGACGGGAGATGAGGAAGGTTGGGGGAGCACGAGGCAGATCAGCTGAACAATCCCCCTCACAAACACCAGTGCGCAGCTCATTCAGCATCTAATGTAAAGAGTGGGGAGAAGAAAACAAAAAACTCTCTTTCTGATGTTATTTACAAAACTCGTTGGCCTTTACTGCAATGCTGCCTACTAGGGCTGCAATGGCCTGTGCCATGAGTTACGTAACTGAATATAACCCAAGCAGACAGGCCCAGCTCTGCACTGCTCTCTTCTTTCATTTAAACTGAGGAGCATATGGAATAAACAAAACTGTCTTGTTTTATGTGACAATTTCAGAGACCCAGCCTCCAAATTCATCCACTTCTATCACAAAGTCCAGAGCATTTAGCTAGGCACTTTCAGCTAATCTTGAAGAGCAGATAATGATCAGTCATGCCCAGACAGGCCAAAGTATTGAAGCCAAAGTATATTCTGTGGGATTACAACACCACAAACCACCATCATCAGAGACTATATTGTGGTGATGCAAGCAAACATCTGTAACTCCTGCTGCTCCAAGCAAAATACTGAAATGGGATTAGCAACCTGCCACTTAGAGACTGCTCAGATGCTGAAACAACAGGTTTTGTTCCCTTTCCTATACCCCTTTTGTTTGAGGCAATAGGTAACCCCAGGTATTTTGTACTGCCATTAAAAAACCCCATAAAATTCCCAATTAAACTTCTGAAGTAGCTGGTTTCAGGAGCATCCCATGATTTCCACCCAAGTCACCTTTGCAGAGGCATGCATTTACCCAGAGATCTCAATGATTTCCCTTTCCCACTAATATACATGCTTAGATATATCACATAAGCAGCAGACACCTCCTTACATCGCTCCTTTGGTTGCCCCAGCATGAGGACTATTTAATGCACCACTTTTGACAGAGCCATCATTTGCTGTGCTCAGACAACCCTTGCGTCGCTGGGTTATTATAAGACAAGGGAAAAGAACCTCCCAAGCTACCTTGCATAGACTTTGTCTGCAGCCTCTTCTTCATCCCTTCCTAATGAATCACAGCCTTTTCTCTCTCTTTTCATAATAACCAAATAAGGGTTTCAGGGTTTGGCCCATTCACTACATTCTGTGTTTCAATACAGACAAGAATGGACTACAAAATACTGCCAAAAGTTTAGCAGCAGGGGCAACCTTTTTGCTATTTTCATGTCTACGGTTCCTGATTCAACAATGACGACTTGCTGTTCTGCACAACCACAAGGCCAGGAATTCATAAACAATAACAATAATAACAACTGTCCAAGAAGGCTTCATGCCAGCCATGCATAAGAGCAGGACTGACATGGAGCAGAAAAATGCTGCTTTGCTCCTTTACAAAGCTTGCAACATAAACTTTGTACTGTCAGTTTAAAACTTTGGCATCTGTGTCTGCAAATGGGGAGGAACCCATTTTCAGATACTTGTGAAATATAAACTTCATCTGTTGCCAAGCTCAGAGATAGATTTGCTCCTTTTTATTTTTAAAAGTTTCCTGAATATGCGAAGAAACCCACAAAGCCATTTTAGAGACGTGTAGCTATGAAAAATGCACACGCTTCTGTTTTTTCAAGAAGCATTCTCAATCATTGTAATTATTCCTTGAGAATGCTTTTTAAAAAACAGAACCACGGCTATTTTTCACAGCTACAAACCCCTAAAACAGCTCTAGAGCTTTCTGTGAAACTTAACAAAAAATTGCCTTTCAGCTAAGAACAGTAAAAATAGATCAAAAACCAATTAGCTGGCCCACATGGCAGAAGACAGGTGTGCTTTGGATGTGGTATTTATACAGAACCAGGATAAGCAGTTTTTCACTTTTACACAGATTCCTGAAGACTATAAATATCACAAACCTCTTCTTGCCAGTGCCCATCATATCGATTTAAAACACCGGCCACTCGAAGAATAACCTTAGGATGCAGCTTGAAGCATTTCATCTTGCCTCTTACCAAGTTATAAAACTGAATTAACGTTAGAAGCAGCAGACTGATGGGTGAATTATGATAATAGTGAGCCTTCAAAAGCAAAAACAAGTAAACCCCTTTGGAAAGCCCAGCCAGAGAGAAGGCTGGGAACACTGAAACCAATTACGACTGCTTTAGTGTTACACCTGTTTAGATGAATGCCAAATCCAGCACAGAATTATTTACGTTATTTTATTAACAAAGGGACATACGAGTAATGGGAAAATAGAAATGGTTTATGCAAAATGGCTCTACTGAAACCAGCTAAAAACTTCAGATATTTGTGGTGAAAAGCACAGGCTGTGGTCAGACCTCCTGCTCCAGCTGCCCCCAAGTAGGGCAAAGAGGCTCCAGCTCCCCAAGCCCCCTGTAGCTTCTGGTCACTGCCCCCAAGCTGCCTAACTTATGCCAGAGTAAATACTCAGGTAATTATCCCTTATGCAATTTAGTCAACGATCTTCCCTCTTTTCAATACTTGTAATAGGGGTTAGTTTTAAAACCATATTGCTCAAGCAGAAACAGATTTAGGGACCAATTATAGAACAAACTGTGCCAGGAGATCCGAAGAGGGATAACCCTTTGGAAACACGTGGCAGGTGGCAAGCAAATGGGAAGAGGTTGAGAGCATCAGCTTCTTCCCTGCGCCATTGTCTTACTGAAAAAGAAGTCAGGATATTCCTCTTGGAGCTTACAAACCTTTTCCTCAATCCTTCCAATTTTTGAGCATATAAGTACCTACATACAAGATGGTTCCCCACTATATAAGACACTTTATGTATTATACAGGCAAGAAAGGAATATAAATGTAAGGTTGGGAGCTGGAAGTGACTGAAGAAGCCTGACAAAGCCGCTCAGAGCAGGTATACCCACAGAGCCCAGGTAGCAGCTCACTCTCCATGACATTTCTTTTTTTGAATACCCTGCCATTCTCTCACTTTTAAAATCTTGTCCAATTCCTGACAGTTTGGGCAGGCGGCCACTGAAGAAAATAGATCACCTGAAGGTTTTCAAAACCAAGCCACGCTCCCCACTAATCTCATTTTCTCATTTAAAAATGCGAGGCCACCATAGGCAGATGGCTGTGGTCAGGCTTCCACAACACTGGCTTTAAGCTGAAATCCCTTTTCTCTCCATTCAGCCTTCCACAATGCATCTACTTTCACTAGTTCAGAAATGGTTTCTCTAGCCAGCAGAAAAATCAAGCTGTCTCCTTCACTTCCAGCAAGCACATTCGATGGCTTTGACCTTGTGATAACTATTGTCCATTCATGTCACAGCCAGGATACACATAATTCACTTTGATCATTTGTTTAACTCAGCAACATGACAGAAAAAGACAGAAAATATTCTTTTATACCACCACCACAACACCTTACAAATGGGCTTATTCTGTACAAAGATGGCAATTTAAGAGCAGTGAGTTTTCACAATTCAAATTTCACTACAACAGCAAAATGAAGTGGCTCTCTTCCATCCCCATACCCAACACAAGCACTATACAAATAAGAAAACAGAGGTTTTGTGATGAAGTGGAGAGCCTGCTGCACCCCAGTAAAGCTCTGGGGAAATTCAGAATGGAAACAAACACTGGATAGCAAGCAGCACAGCACAGAACAAAAAAAGACAGAATGTTATGTTCAATGTACATCTTGGAGGACTTTGCCAGATCCTCACTGTCTCCTAAAGAAGCACTCATTCCAAGAGTGGTTGAATACCACAAAGTGACCATGGTCTCCAACAGAAGTCTGTGAATCTGTTCCCAAGAAGCTCCCAGCTGTGCTTCAAAACCCAAGATGACTGCCATTTAAGGTTCTCTAGGGCTAAAAGAGCTTACACATAAGATTTTCCTCTAGCAACCAAGAACACCAGGACCCAGAAAGAGTTCCAGCTGATTTTTCCAAGCAGTGAGTGACTGGCTTTCTCAAATACAGCTGCTTTCTTCATTAGAAGACTAAAAATAGTTCTGCTTCTAGCAGGCTGACTTCCTTTTAAGCATTCTGCCATATCCATGTGTGTATTTCATTCAGGGTTTCTGCATGTCTATGCCACTGTGATTCTATTTCAGCCTTTAAGTACAGTCAAGAAATTTTTCATTTCCCTCTCCCATATTCACTCCAGATGTCCTGAACTGTCCAAAGCTGTTTCATGTTAGGAGAATTTGCAGGGATATTCTGGCATTCACACTGCTCCCATCTGCTTCAGTATTTTCAGGAAAGATCAACTTTCTTGCCCAACTGTTAACGAATATGAACGACGAGTTTATGGTTTTAAAACACCCATGATTAACAGTAGATGTTTTGCTTGTACCTTGTACAATAAGAATAATTAAATACTGCCATATCAGGCTTTTGCTTTTTCCTCTTGAAGAGACGCTGGAGTGAAAAACTCAAGGAATTCAAGGATATCCTAGGTCTCAGAGCACATACTGCAACAGCAATAAACATTTCATAATGCTGCGCCAGCACACAAGAACCTTGTTTTGAAAAGATACACTGAATGTGAGATGGGGGACTGTGGGCACACTCGCTGCAGCGGTCCTTCCAGTACCAGTCACCATGTTTTCCAGATCAGGGGAAACTGGACATTCTCAGGCGGTGGGTGTGAAACTCAAGGCACAAGAGGGGACACAGGAAGAGAGGAACTGGGGGAAGGGACCACATGAACCTATTCAAGAGCAAAATATTCTAGATATCCCAGTTCAGATCTAAAGTAAAAGTCTGTGGCATATTACATCCCGAGTGAAAATGCCCAGTGTCAGACAAACACTGTATTAAAAATTTGACTGACACACTCATGAGAGCTAGGCAGTATCAGAGAAATGAATTTCCTTCCACCCCAGGAAAGCTTCAAACTAGAGACATCATGCCCAGCCTCTTCTGAGTATTGCCATTGAACTCAGTGGAAAATTTCTTCAGGCTTTGGGAATCATTCCTGTCCCCAGAGAAGTTCTTTGATAGCCCATTGATATAAAAGGATATAAACCCCTTCAATGTAAATAATGAAGGGGTTTATACCTGTTCCCTGAAGGGAACAGGTAAAAAGATGCTTCACTGAGATCAGCAAAAAAGTCCATTTGGGATTGGCTCCATGGTGTATGAAGAACCAAAGTTCTTCATCTTTGTAGTAGGGTTGCATTTCGCTACTTTGAGCAAGGGCAGGACAACTTCAACCCATCTCTTGAACCCTTCAGCATGATTCTCTGCATCACTTGACAACGACAAAGGGTATACTTTGTAATGATCATGGAACATAATGTACACAGATCATAGATCATAATGTACATAGATCATAGATCATAGAACACACATCATAATGATGGGCACACTACTTGAAACAAACAAATACTTTCACTTTTAAAATTATAATCTGAGGCATATTTATTTTAGTTCCAAAGTTTTGGTCATAAATATGACATGTTTCATAAACATGACATTTTGGTCATAAGTATGACATGTTTCACTGAATCTGTCCAGGATGAAGCTGAGAAGACATAGAGGCGCTTGTGCTCAGGATATTTCTGGACAGAAAGTATTTGCATAAGCATTTTGAAACTTTGGTAGCATTTCTGCCTATCCTTAATCTTCTTGCAAGTGTATGTGTGTTATCTAATGAATTTAAACAAGTATAACCTTTCTAATACAAATTAGCTGCTTGCAAAATTTTTATGCTAGAGAAGAGAATGAAAAGAGAACTCCAAGTCTTATTTATTTATTTATTAATCTCGAGTTTCTGTGATGTGAATTGGTAAATGTGTCTGAAAATCCAAAGCTATCCACAAACCCTTCTAATCCTATTTACTTCTTGAAGAGTTGAGGTTGGTTGTAATCTCAGTCTCAAGTCAAAAGTTGTTCTGAGCAGTAACACTTTGGACTTTTTGAAAAGAAAAGAAAGAAGGGAAATATATTACTATCCAGATAGCATTATTTAAAATAAAATAGGATAAATGGCACCTACCTCCTCCCTCAAATGTACACTAGATAGATCCCTACAGTGTAAGCAGCCTTGGCCATTTTCCATGATGCCAAAACATGTAGGTTTCAGCTCTTCCTTCTTCATAAATAGGAAATAATTACTGACAAGAAGGCCAATGCAAGTAGAGAGCAAATTAATCCAGACATAGTTTGCATCTGCACATATATGGTAACCCCAACCAAGAACAAAATTTGGCTTACTGTATCTCTTCCCTCTAAATGTCTCATTCTGGCCATACAACTGTTCTATTTTCTGGTTAAACATTACATGGGGTGTGTTAATCTCTGCTTCTGCTAATTTAGCTATACTAAATGCAAATGCTTCCTGTACTTATGAATACAATCTGTTCATAGTGAATAGTTTGGAAGATTTGGATGAGTTAAAACAGCAACAGTATCCATGTGGGACCAATCTTCCCTGGACAACTCATGCTTTGATTCATAAATTCTTTCCATAGGAAATATCTATTGAAAATCTCCAACACATCCAGAAATGCGCAACTCAGTTTCTTGAGTTCTTAATACTTATTGCTTCTCCCTTTATTTCTTATTTTTTTATAAAGCATTGGCTCTTGTGTTCATGAGACTCCTTTATGCTTATTTTCCATTATTACAAAATGCATGTTTTTAGTAACTGCAATAACATCTGTCATTAGTACGACCATATGAACCTATTAAAAAAGCAACTTACAACTCTGAAATACCTAATTTCTGCATCTAATTGGGTGTGTTAAGGCACCTCTTCATCTGCTGTTACTGTTCTGCATGTTTGACTTACTCTGTGGAATGAAGACTCAGTTGCTTGATTATGAAACAAACATACCATTATCTGATTTAGAGAACAGAATTTCAGGAAATCTTGAAGGAGCACTCAGCCTCAGGAAATGTGAGGGTGACAATGGTGGGATTGCAGTGGTAAACCTGCAAGTGAACTTCTGACACCCACAGCATTCATGACCCAGAAAAAATGAAGAAGAGCAAAGGGGGCAGGTATGGCTACTGAGAGGTCAGATGTGCCCAGTTTGCCAGACACTGGAAGCTAAAGGATTTTTTTCCACTTCAGCAGTTGAGTGGCTCACACAGTGGAGTGTGCTCAGCTGCCTAGAATGGGGAGCTTAAGCGTACCTGAGTGGTTTTCTGCTCATCTCTGGCAACTTGTCATGGATTTCTGCCAGAGCAGTTCAGCTCTTTAAACTAGATTTCGCAAAGACTCCACAGGTAGCCCCTGTCCATCCAGCCACTGACGCAGCAGTGCCAGGTATCACCTATGACATGAGAAGAAGCTTTCTTTGCAGCTGAATCTAGTTTTACCAAACTTGCTTATCAAGGAGTCCAAGTCTTTCCTGAATTAAAATTTACATAAACTTCATGAGAATTGTAAGCAACTGACAGTAAATTGCAGCTCATCAAGAAGAAAGAAGAAGAAACTAACACTTATAGTCCATGTGGGTCCAGAAATAAAGTTTTAAAGTTGTGATGGCACCTTATTAAAATCTCTTGTCAGCCAAAGAGCTACAGCTTAAGACCTTTCCACAAAGCATCTGTCCTCTGAATTTTGCATTTGACAAACTCCAGTTTATTCAGTTTTTCTTCTTTTTTATTTTCTGCCTTGTTCAGATGGTATCTATTCCTCATGATTCCACTGCTCAGCACTTAGGTAGGTTCAAGGGTACAAGTTAATGCCCAGTGGATGTTACAGCTCTCATCTCTAAGCAGCATTTCTCTCATGATTTATACAGTTCTTGACTGGCCATTCCCCTCCAGGTTAGACCAATAATTACAAATACCATCAGATTTTTCACCTCCCAAACCAAGACAAGACTGTAGCCCTTTCTTCCTCTTAGCAGGAATGCTGCAGCAGCAGAATTCTTTGAGTACGCGTTCAGTGGGTTTCTTTTAAAAACCAAATTAGTCATATGCAGAGTATGTCTAGAGTGGAAAAAAGCCAAAGATAGAAGTCCTTTTTCAGTTCTAGCTGTGCCAGTTGAAGATGATCTTTCCATCTGCCTCTCACCCCTGCCAGAGGTTACAGCAAGCTGACCTGCTAGTGAGTGAGTGTTCAAACAAAATGAGGGAAGTTGACTTAAGATTCTTAACTATTTAGTCTTTGTTCACTCAGTTTATCCTGACTTGAACAGGGTTATGAGACTTCAGCCTGTTTATGAGTGGTCCCTATGATGCTGAGCCACAGGTCAGGAGGTACTGTAATTTCTAGTGTGGGCAATAAAGTCCCCAGGTAGGAGAGGGATATTAGTAGTAACCTTTTCAGCTGTCAGGGCAATACGCAAGGCAGAACATGTTTCCACAGATACAGACTAACATAAATATTCTCCATCATCAGTATAGTTTCTTCCTTTCCCTCATCAGATTGCCCTAGCCGCATAAGCAACTTTGTACAGTATCATCACATTTGCAGGCCTTGGTCCTCATGGGGGATGTCAATCACCCTAATACCTGCTGGAGGGACAACGCAGCAGGACAATAAGTGATCCAGGAGGTTCCTGGAAAGCGTGAATGACAACTTCCTCTTCCAAGTGACAGAAAAGCCAATGAGGAGAGGTGATCTGCCAGACCTTCTTCTCACCAACAAGGAGGGGCTCACTGGGGATGTGAAGATCAAAGTCAGCCTTGGCTGAAGAGACCATGAGATGGTGGAGTTCAGGATCCTAAGGGCAGGGAAGAGGATGAAAAGCAAGCTCACAACACTGGACTTCAGGAGAGCAGACTTAGGCTTCTTCAAAGATCTGTTCAGAAGAGTCCCACAGGATAAGGCCCTAGAGGGAATGGAGGCCCAAGACAGCTGAATAATATTTAAGGATTATCTCCTCCAGGCTCACAAGTGGTCCATCCCAGTGATTTCCAGAACTGCTGGGAGGCTTGTGTGGATGAGTAAATAGCTCCTAGCCAGACACAAAAATGAAGCATACAGAGGGTGGAGGCAAGGATGGGTAACCTGGAGGGAATACAGAGACATTTTCTGAGCATCCAGGGAAAGTTAGGAAAGCCAAAGCTCACATATAACTGAATCTGGTAAGGGATGTCAACGACAATAAGGGTTTCTATAAGTGCATAGGTGACAAAAGGAAGGCTAAGGAAAATGTGAATCTATTCAAACAAGACTGGGGACCTGGTGACACAGAATGTGGACAACGCTGAAGTGCTGAATGCCTTCTTTGCCTCACTGGAAGACTGGCCTTCAGGAATTCCGGGTCCTATATGCCAGGGGGTAAAGGCTAGAACAAGGAAGGTATACCCTTGGAGGAAGAGGATCAGGTCAGGGAACACTTAAGCAAACTGGACATACATGGGCCATATTATGATGCACATGAGTACTGAGGGAATGGCAGATGTCATTGCAAGGCCACTTTCAATAATCATCTCTGATCCATCACAGTGACTGAGAGAAGTGCCTGATGACTGAGGGAAAGCAAATAAAACTTTTGTCTTCAGGAAGTTCAAGAATGAGGATGCAGATAACTACTTGACCCTGAGTAGGTGATGGAGCAGCTAATCCTGGAAATCATTTCCAGGCACATGAAGGACAAGAAAATCATCAAGAGTAGTCAGTATGAGTTTACAAAGGGGCATATTTGGAAGGTTCAACTTTAATTTCTTCCAAATCATAAATAAGTAAAAAAACAAAACCAAAAAACCCTTTTTAAGAAATGGATTCTATGCTTAATTCACAGAGCATTTTTTCTCAAGCTCTCAGTAGCTACTAAGTAGTTTAGCACAATACTAGTAGCTTTAACTTCAGGGGTGAAGGAAACTGTTAAGAAATGTCAAAGTTTACCTTCTACTAAGCTTGCCAGTTTGTAAACATGAAAGGAAACATGCACACATTTCACTAATCTGTGATACTTGCTGATGAGTCCAAGCAAAAAGCAGGTATGACAAGTGTTCTCATTTAAGCTGTAGTCATTACCTCATGCTTCATCCCTTCTGTTGATAGCAACCTTGTCACGCAGCCAAACAAACAAGAACCAGCGTAAACTAAATCGATCGTTCTTGTTCTTATTGTACACAAATGTACATAATAAACCCCATCAGTTCCCACAGAGATACACTTTAAAAGAGTTAAGTTGCAGCTACAAAAAAGAGACATTAAACAAAAATAGGATAACAGCATCTAAAGCTATTCTGTTGAGATGTCTGCAGCTGTAAATGGGTTAGTTTGGCTTTTTGAGTTATAGTTTGCAGACACATCTATACAAAATTACAGTTATGAGTTACTGCTGTGTATGTTTAATGGCTTTTCCTCCTCTCTGGTACTGCAAGGTCCTAGTTTGGGGTTATGTTTCTTGCCAGATCTGATCAGCTAATACTATGTTTTACAATATTTGCTTGTTGGCTACTAAATTTTGGATTCTCAAACCAAGGAATGAAAGAGTCAGTGTGACACATTTGATTTGATGATGTGAAAACTGTCTCTATTTTCATCTGTTTGCGCTGTAGATACATTTGCTTTGTGAAAGTCAAGAGACTTATGCTTCTCCTGCATCTCAGATAAATATTTCAATATCCCCATTTAGATGCAATTTAAAGTATAGCTATATTGTCTTAACTTTACATTTTATTGCCTTCTTGGTAGCCCTTACACAGCTTCTATTAGCCTATAGCCATTCCAGGGTCCGATCTTACAGCACCTGTTCATGCAAATAACTGTTATCAAGCGCTAATAGATATGAACTCTTCCTCACCCAGTGATGACCGTAATTGATAATGACATTATGACAAAATCTGAATTAACACCTTTGAATAATACCTGGTTTTAATTCTCTGCTACTCCTACTGAGTATTTGGCTACTGTCCAATAGGATCTATGAGAAGTTTGGTGGAAAGCACGTTTTATTTTCATCAAATTGAACTTTCAATAACACCAGGAATTTGAATTAGTAAGGTATATTTGCTATGGCTCTGTTTAGTCACCTCTAAGAAACAGCTCTTGAAATGCCATCACTAACCTGAACTGAAATTGGGACAGTACAATGATGAACTTAACATCAGACATAGACATCTCCAGGGTGAGCTTCCCATACAGAGTTCACAAGGTCACACTTAATTTGAGAAAGATGATTTGTATGATACCATAAATTGAAATAATACCTATGTCATCAAAAACCAGCAGTCCACTTACACCATCTCTCTATAAGAATGGTGTTACCAGAGAAAACTGAGAAAGTCTGATTTGAATTTTATGAGACATATAAAATCTATAAGAACAATAAAGAGAGCTTTTGTGTGGTGCAAGGGACTGCTGGAAAAAATGAAGGTAAAGGATGGAATTTCTGATGGGAGACAAGCAGCTTTTAGCATGATTGGCAGATGAGCAGCACAGTGATAGTTTGATGTGGTTTTACTGGCAGTAACCAAAGACAGGCAAATACTCGTGCTGTGAAAATTTTATCCATCTTAGTAACTCGGTTCCCCTTCGTACTGCTTGTCTCCCAAAAGCACGTATTAAAGTACTGCAAAATGCAACACATGACAATGATCAGCTTCAAACATCTGTTGTGTAGCACATGGAAAAGCACAGTACAGAATTTCTAAGGAAAGCCGCCTTGTAAAGAGGCAGGAAAGCTTTACTGATTCTCTTCCGTGGGTAATTAAACTCAACTAAAAATCACAATTTTTAAAAATTAGAAAAAGTATATATGGAAGGCAGAAGCTTCTCCCCCCAACCCTCTGCCTTTGTAACACAGGAGTATTTACATTCAGCAGCAAACAGCTGCCTTTTCCATTGCTCTATCAATCACCCGACACGGCCTGACGAGGGTACTTCAGTGACAGCTTCACTGAGCCAGGGAGCACTTCCCAGCTCTTGGGTCCAGCTGTCCATGCTAGTGCTGCTGTCAGTACATGAAGACCAAACGTGGTTGTGCACCACCTTTTTCCGCCTAGCCTTGCTCCCCAGTTCCCATGGGAAGAAAATTCAGGATTGTGGTTGGGAGGGCCGGGATAATGGGCGCTGAGAGTCCAGCTAAGCTGTGGCTGCTATGGCTGGCAGCAAGCTGCAGCTCTACTACAGAGTTACACCAGTCAGAGAGTCAAGTTACCGCATGATTCAGATGTGTGGGGGCAAAGCAAACCCAGGGCATGTTGTAAGGCGGCTAAGACTTGAAAGGTGATCAGCCCTGTCACTGCTACAAATTGAAACCATGATGTAAGTGGAGGAGGGACGACTGCATTATTAATAAATGACGGGCTAGCATTTGCGGAGTAGACAAACCCTACTAATCAAAGTCATGCTCTCTGCTGACCTTATTGCTTGAGGTAAGCCAGACAGAGGGTATAATCCCTTCTGACATTGCTTCCCTGTCCAGATTGCCAGGGCAGGCCCTAAATACAAACAAAACAGATGCCTATTCTGGGCAGCCAGTATTTCTCAAAGGCGCTTGATGGGAACATCTGTAAATCCCTTGATCACCTCAGCAATTTGGAGGTCAGCCAGGCTGCAGGCAGCACAGCTGCGTGGCTGGGCAACCTCATTTCAGCCAGCACCATCACACCCAAGCGGCCATCCAGCTCACTGCTTGAGATCCACTGAATCCTAAGCGGCTTCTCTGATGTCTGAACTAAACTTTTATACCCATATCATGTGTAACGCAACAATTTATTTCGTGATAAGCATTTGATATTTATACAACCAGAGATGAGAGAGAGAGAGAAATCTGTCAGAAATAGCTTTACAGATGAGTCTTCTCATTGTCTAACAAGCTTTTCATTGTTTTTAATTTTCATTTCTCTCCATGGTTCAGGGCACTTTGGAAAAAAAAAAATCTATTCAGCCGTTTCCCACTCATAATTCAAGAAAGAGAGTCATGTATTATAATAGAGATAATTAGCTTTGACTGAAAATAATAAGCTTGGCACTAAATATCCCCCACTACTGCACTGAATAACCATTTATCGTCTTATATACTCTCCATCAAGCCTAATTACTGCAACAGTAATTACTAACCTGTTGAAAGAACAAAAGAAAATGCAACTAGCTCTGCACTGAGATAAGGAGAACGCTGCTGATTCTAATAAGAAGCTTTTGGTTGCTTCCTCTTAGAGATCATTTACATGCCTTTCCCACCACATATGCTTGTAACCCCCCCCCCCCCCCCCCCCCCCCCCCAAAAACCCCAAACGTCCACATATAATCTGATTACACTGGTTGGGTCCCACCTGTTTAGGCCAAATGTCTGTTCGGTTGGACTGAAGGAATGTCACTGATTTTTGGATTTCTAGGAAGAGAGCAGTGCCTGTCTCAGCCTGTGTGCTGTAACGCTGCAAACTTCCATATGCTGGACAGCTTTGCTTGCCTACTCTTCTGACCCACCAAATCGCTCCCTGGCTGGTATTCTGCCTCTTCTCAACAGATATGCTGCCAATCATGCCGAAGGAAAACTAAACAAATGCAGACCTCTATGTTCAAAGAATAACACGTGCTTAAAAGGCTTGAAGTATGATCTCTATCTCCAGAAACGTACTATGTTCATTATAACATTTCTTCCTTATTCCACCACATCCCACTGTTGCTCCTGCTTAAACTCAGTCATGGAGCTTCACCTCTGACAGCTGAGTAAGCCCTGGAAAAAAGCAGTGAGTGGCAGCACCAATCCCTTTCGCTGCTCAAGGTATTCTCTGGGTCACAAAACAACTTGCACTTGGGGCAGCTTGTACAGCTACCTGAGAAAGAAGACATCTTTATATCCTATTCCATCCAGGTCCATGAAGAGGACCTATCCCTCTCTCTTTCTTTGCCAATGGGGGTTGAAGGAAACCAGTGCCTTCCAGACATCATCAGTACTTTTCAAAATCTGGACTGCCAAAGTTGTTATGCTCATTGAATCCAGGAACTGGAATGATGCCACACAGCATATGCAAGCATTCACAGCTAATCAACCCAGCTGAAATTTCGGATATTGAATATTCTCTGGGAAACTGTTCGCAATCAATCCACAGCATGTAAACAACACAACCCTCCCACCTCCAAACCCCCAACAAGCTATAAAGTAATTCATCACGTAAATACAACCAAAAAATACAACCTAGGAAATCTCAGAACCACTAATACTAGGCACTCAACAAGTATGAATTTCATTATTTCAGGCAGAGTGTAACTGGTTTAGGTCAGGAGAGGTTTGGGGTGTTTTATGAGTCCTTGACTTTTTGCCCCTTGCATTTTGAAGCCTTTGGGTCATTACGTTTCAGAGCTTTTTTCACCAGAATCACAAGGCCTAGAAACTGCCTTTTTTCTCCCCACTTTTTAAATCCCTCAGCCACACTATCCCAGATGGCACCAGCTTTAAAGAAAATGCAACAAATACTCCAAGAATCGCTTCCAACCAGCGTGTTCCCTTCCTCCGGTAGATATGTACTGCTGGAAGGCATTCCAGTAACGAGGAGAGGACCTCCCAAAATTATAAGAATACCAAAAAATGCAGAAGCCATGACATTCCTGTTTATCCCATGCACAGAGAGAGGGAAATGATGCATTTTCAAAAAAAAAAAAAAAGGGGAAATTTCGTAGCCTAATTGTGGGTTTGGTATAGCAGAATAGGATAAAATCACCAATGTTTTCTACAGCCTTTGCTTGGCAACAAACAGTACGTCAGTATATTTTTATTAAAAGTAAACACATTTTTCCTCCCCAAACCCCATTACCTAAATGTAATTTGATATTGTGTTTTAGCATTTCATTAGTGAATTTAAGAGATGCTTATAGCAGGGTTGGAGTCTAGCAGCTACTTAAGTTGAAAAGGAAAATTTAAAACATCAGTAATATTTTATTGATGAAGCAACTGCAAAGTGTATCCGATCAAAACCTAACAATTAAAAGGTCCCCAAAAAGTTTTAATACGGCATTCGCCATTTAGAATAACACCAAATCATGCCAGGGCATCAGAAGCTAATAGAATGACTTAATTCTCCATTTTGCCCAGCATTAAAATGCTCAGTTACAGGCTCATCCTGCAAGCCACCATAAATTTCCTCTATTAGCTAAAAAAAAAAAATCCAAAATCACTTCAATGAGGTTGTTTAAAAATTCCCAGTTTTCCCACTTTCTTGATTAATTTCTTGTTTAACCACTGAACTGCATTTCTTTCAGTTCTCTTTCAAGCAGTACTTCTCTGCAACATACAATACATTCTTTAACTGGACCACCAAAAAAACCCAAACACAACCAAAAAAAGAATCAATCCTAAGTTGTAGGCATTACTCCATTCAGAGAACGTCTATATGGGTTTTCAAAGACAACATGCCTTTAGTATGCCTAAGATTTATATAGTTTGACTTGGTACTCTTCCGGAAGCCTGCTTTCACACACTCCAAACTAGCTTGCTTTATTCTGCATGAGTCACAGTGAAAAAGCCCACTCAGGAAAAATATCCAAAGAAAACACAAGCAAACTAGTTAGTTGTAAGTAGGACAGGCCTATGCCAAAACCAGAAACTCAAACATATCCGAACTTTGGGAATATAGACCTTAACTTCAGATGTATTCCCCACGCCTACAATAGGTCTCAGAAGGCCAATTTGTGTTATTTCTACTTGTAATTATGCTGCTTGGTCACTAGTGCTTTTTGGCTGTTTCGATGCTTTCAGGAAAGGAAGTGGTTTCTAGATACAAAGAAAAATGGAGCAGAACTCTCTCAGTTTGGAATTGATCCTTTCATTACTAATGAATCCTCCTTCTCTAAGGACTGTGGAGAGTTTCACCACCCTGATTTCCAGACATCAAAGAAGTCACGAAAATGATTTTGACCTACCTCTATGCATGCATAAATACGCATGTAGACATATGACTTCTTGTTGAACAGAAGCTGCAAAACTCAGGATGATAAAGTTACATAAAAAATCTTCAGTTTTGCATCCAGACTTCTGGTCAAATCTAAAAGAGAGAGATACAAAATACAGGTTTCATTTTCAACATGAGCGCTTAGCATGTGAAGATCTGTTGCCTGAATTTTCTCTTCAAGACTCATGTGAATATCTGTTAAAAATCTGACAGTAACTCTTCAGAATAGGTGGGTCATCAGATTATCTGATGCAAATACAGTTTTTACAACAGTCCTATTTCATAGGATGAGCCACACATGGAGAGAATGTTATTTATTTATTCTAATAGAGAAGAACTGTTGTATACTTTCAGTCTGAGCAGCTTTTTGACTTCATCACAAATTCTTCTTTCCCCTTTCCCCTTCATTAAGGATATAAGATCGGCTGCAAAGGGAAGCACATTACAAAGAACTTGAAGTTATGACTGCCTACACAGTTGATTCAACAGGACGTAACAGAGCTGGATATTGGGAATAACACACACATCCTTATAGATGGAAATGGAAGTTCTCACATTCCCAGTTAATATAGAACTTTTTTTCAGAATATTTTTATATCTAGGCTCACTGTTCAGTTTGGAACATCTGAACAATTTCACCTTCTTTAGGCTTTACAACATACTCCCTGTGAATAATGTAATGACTGGACACATCTCCAGGATCTTATGTGCATTCTTTTAAAAAACTTTAAATGTGGTCAGAGGTATTGTAAAACTCTGTCTGTGAACAAAGCCTTCAGCTGGTCCCAAACTTCTTACTCATAACAAAAAAATAAGCAAGTGGATTAACATTTGCCTTTGTGAGATTCTCTGCTATGTACAAATAGTGCTCTACAGACTCTCTATCAGGTAGGTCCTTGCCATGTATAATTTAGCTTCGACAATGCTTGGCTGCTGCTGGCCACCTGATCCATATTCACCCACTCTCTCTCTCTCTCTTTCCTGAAGAAAAGGTCAAACATTAATGTACATGTTCAGGTACTCAGACTGGTGTACCTCTCCTGACTTAACACTGCAGCCTGACCGATGCTTTGAGTGCTGGCATCTTAAGGCAAACTAAACTGAAAGAGAACTGGTCAGTACATAACAAACAATGTCATCCTTTCAGCACCGTACAGTTTTCTTCCATACTGCTTTGCTGTTTTAGCCACAAAGTATTACAATTTTTGCTGGAAGCACCAAAGGAGAAATAACTGCTGCTGGAAATACTCAGTCCACATACTTGCTGGATTATTAAAGCCTTCTTATATTACCTCTGCTGTAATCCACATAGGTCTCCCAGGCTCCCTCTTCCTCCTAGTATGCAACCATCTCTTTCTGTGTCCTTTTTCAGTCTCTTTGCCCAGATAGGTCTATTTAGCCAAAATCTTGAAACCACTGCCTGCTCCTCAGCACTAAAAGTATCTCCCACACAGAACATCCCAGAGATTAACATGAAGAGTATATAGATATATATCACATACAGATATATAGAAGATCAAAAGTATGTAGATAGCCAGTAAATCAGCTTCACCAGGGGCCCAATTTAAACATCTCTATGCAAACACGTGTAGCATGGGGAATAAACAAGAAAAGTTAGACATGTGTGTGTGCCAACAGGGCCATGATTTTACTGACATCACAGAGAGGTAGTGGGATGACTGCTATCACTGGAGTGTTGGAATGGAAGCATACAGGATCTTCGGGAAGGGCAAGCAGGGAAGATGAGGAGGGGGTGTCACTCTCTATGTCAATGACCATCTGGAGTTGCCGGAGCTTCTCCTGGGGATGGATGAGGAGCAAACTGAAAGCTTATGGGTCAGGATTAAAGAGAGGGCAGGTACAGAGGACATTACAGTGGGCGTATGCTATGGGCTATCTGACCAGGAAGACTGTGTGGATGAGAAGCTGTGGCTGCCCCATCCCTGGAAGTGTTCAAGGCCAGGTTAGACTGGGCTTTGAGCAACCTGTGTTATACCTTAGTTACTGGACTGCTCTTATCCCAGTCCGCAGGAGTTACACTCTTTTGATTCTCTTACCCATCCCTCCAGGAGCTGGGAGAGGAAAAAACGGTGGGAGTGAGCGAGTGGCTGCGTGGTTCTGGGTTACCAGCTGGGCTTAAACCATGACAACCGCAGTGGTCTGACACAGGCACAAGGGTTTCCATTGTCCTGTATGAAAACATTTAATGCTATCCCTTCTCCCCTCCAAATAAGATGTCATGTGTTTCTTGAAGTTCGACTAGTCATGCCCTAAAGTAAACACATCTTCCTCGACTAATGCACCTATATCTCAGCCAAGAAAGCTTGGCTCCTTCCACTGGCACTCCTTGGCTTCCAAGTGTTCTGAATGAATCATCTTTTTTGTTTCACATCTGAATAATTATGGATCTGCTGCTCCTTCACCTTTAGCTGTCAGCTCAGACATAAGGTCAGCTCTGCACAAAATAACCAAAACTCACGTACCCATCAGGTCCACTGAAACATGAAATGCATCTGGATCCTCTTCTCAGCTACCAATTAACTTTTGCATATATAAAGTTTGTCTCATCCAAACCAGGATGCCAAAAAACCCACTAAAATCACTGTCAATAGTATAACATCTAATTACAATCCTGTAAGTTTCCACAGTTCAGTGTACACAGTGTCTTTGTTCAACGCCTGGCCTGCTGTGGCACAGAAAGGGAATTAACACCTCTTCTCCCAAGACAGAGTGGTTGTTTCAGGCTAATACTGACCAAGAGTAAACACAGTTGGGTAGTGTAGCTTGTCATGAGTAAGTAACTTCAATGCTGCCAGTCCTATAACTTTCCTATAGAGTAACATCCAGGAAAACTATTTTATACCTCCTACATACCTTCAAAATGATACTTGTTTTTGTGCCAGCATATCCCAGTCATATAGCAACAAGTCCTGAGAAAGCTCCATAGACTTTTCCACAGCTATATGTAGGGTACCTGAATTTGGAGCCTTAATCGATATTAAAAACTGACTGTATGAAGGAAGCACAAAGCAGAGAAGGGTTCTGGGACCCAGAGATGGGTGAGCTACAGCTGGTTAGCTACATATGGCTTGTGTGCAACTTTATATAGGGATCCCCAGAGCTGAAGTTATTGGAGCTATTTATTGTGTGTGTATCAGTCCTGAAAAATCAGATCTGTTAGAGTAAGAGGGATAAAAATGTAGTCTACATCTCTCCCTCAGTGGGTCTCCAGCTTCAGTGTGCCTAAGACTTTCGTGAAAGCAGAAATTCTGAGTCCAAGTCACATGAATATACTGGAAAACTTTTCCATGAGATCACCAAAGACTTCAATGCAACGGTCTCAGATCCCCACACACAGCTTCAGAATGACATCCACCATGCCCTGGCTATATTGGTCTTCATCTGCTTTTGTGATCTAGGTGAAAGGGAGCAAAATATGTGTGCTGTGGGCTGCTTTCCCTCCACCTCACCACCTTTTGCATGTTTCTTACAGTCAGAGAGATTACTGCTGCACTCAGCAGAAACAGGACCATGTACCTACAGAAGCAGCAACCCAAAGCATAACCCACCTTCTGGCTATGAGCACACTTGTGGTGTTCTAATCCAGAGCTCACCCAGAAGTGTCTTGATGGAACCATGTTAACCCCAAACCCTGCCTTGTCCCTCTCTGTGCCAAGAATGAATACTGCTTCCAAACAGGGCTTGTTCCACCCATGAAGTTGAAATAAACACCATAAGAAAGCAGGTCCACCTGGGACTGAGAGCACTGAAACACGGATTTTGTACTTGATCCCCAGAGTATCTGGGAGTTCTGATGCATCAAGAAAGAAACTGGGTATTTTAAGCAGCCTTTTTACCCACTAGCTAAATGGGGCCGGGAGGTGGGAAATGGGTCAAAATGGAAGCTGCCTAACAACAAAATCTGTGAACTCTGACCTTCTGTCTGAAGATGAAAGCTGAGTTAGATGATTTTTCTATAGATGTCATTACGGCAGCTTTTAAGGCTACCCTGCTTGAACTCTTGGTTGCACTCGGTATTGTAAACTACTGCCAGAGGGAGAGTTAAGTGAGTGGAAGTCCAAAAAGTTAGAAGCATTTTCAGCAGTGGAGAATATTGATCATAGTGGGGAACCATTTATGCCCCAAAGGGCCATCAGCTGTCACTATTTCCCTGGCTCCAGAGCCATACTTAGGTGCCTAATAGGAGTTAATTAGCATGTTCACTTATAGGTGGGTGGTGCTGTGTCAGTCTCAACAGACAAGGAACACTGATGTCAAAATAGACTCATTAACATCATTTGAACCTGTGTAAACTCACAAGTGATAACAAACACATAAATTGCAGCATCATATCAGAGAACTGGCATAAAATAGACTTAATTCAGCGTGCTTCCAGTGAGCAGCCAGAAACAAGTATGCAATACCACCTGAAGAGGTCAGCTAATGAATAATTGGCATATAGGAACAGCAGCTGATCAATAAAAGGCTTATTTCATTTTGATCTCTCAGTCCCCTGAAACAGTTTAAGTGTTCTCTAAAGCATTTCTGGATGATCTTTTTATCCTCGGAATTATCTGTAGATAGCTCGTGACAATGCCTTCCATAGGCTTTATACATGTTACATAAGACTGCATCACTTGAATCAACTTCAGGTTTCCTGCATTCAATCTTTTTCCTCGTGTGATTAGGAAAAATGAATACCTCCATCCAACTAACACTTCTATACCATTCACCAGCAAAAGACTGAAGTTTAGGTGCAGACATAGCCTAAATTCAGAAAGAATTTAGTACTCCAAAGTACCCCAAGCACTTGGCTTGGAGATAGATCCACTTCTCTCTTTTTACTGAGCTCCCAATTGCCTGATAATGCCCCACGGAACAGCAGGTCTTACTAGAAATATTTTGCTACAGCAGATCACACATAATTTCATCCTGTAAGCCCACTGTTAGGGAAAGCACTTAAAAAACCCCAACAAACAACTTCAGTCAAGTCCAGCAATTAAAACAAAATAGCTGCTAGTATCAGATATTGTGAGGCAGCAGTGAAAAGGAAAGGAGAGAGAAAATGGGTCCAAAGTGAAATCCTAGCAAAAGGGAATGAAATCTCACTTTCTGGCATGCACTTCAGTAAACAGGTTGCATACTATACTCTGCTTCCCCACCACACTCCAATTCAAACGCTGCTCACATACGGAGTGTGAATGTTCTTGTTCAAATCCCATAAGGTTTTTATTTCCTTTGCTTATTGACAAAACAGTAAAAACACTATGTTGAACAATTTTGCTACAAGAAAACAGCAGTTTGTCAGAACGATCGAGTAAGGCATCCCTCAATGGAAAAAAACCACAACACTATTGAGGCAGTGGAATGTAACAGAGATAGTTCATTATACAGATACTGAGAGACTGCATTATTCTCTCTTAAAAGGCAGCATTTATACAAGTTATACAGTATTACAGGCATACAAAAATTACTTGAAAAGGGAGTAGAGAATGATGTTGAGAGGTTAAGTGGGGCGTTCCTCTATCTTCTCTGACAGTACAAAGCAAGCTGATACTCAAGGAAACTGTAAGGCAGTGAATTTACCAACAACAAAGGATTTTTTTAATTCAGTGCATGATAAATAAGCTATGAAAACTAAAGTCTTGAGACATTATTAAAGCCAAGAGCTTATCAAGATTCAAAATGAGAATTTGTATGTGCAAACAATAGGAAATCTGGCAGTAGCTCAGAAAGGAAAGTTCTTCTGAAAATTTCCAATGAGATCTAGAAGCTAAAGTTTCACCTTCCAAACTGATTTAAGCACACAGCGATTACACTCACATTAATAAACTCCACCTTCCATAATTGATTTTGTCATCCAAGACTGTGCTAGTTCTAATTGCCTCTTAACTGGAACTTACCCTGCTCTTGCCCTGCATCGCTGGGTGGCAAATCCAGCTACTGTTCATCTGTCTGCTCCTGGGTTTCTTTAACAACATAATTTGTGGTGCCTGCATCTGTTGTAACCTCAGGGGGGCTGACTGAGGTGGTTATTCACTGGAAAATTCTTCAAGATACAATTCCTAGACTCCTATAGATGCCAGAGAGAACGATTGTTGAAGGCAGAACTTGGCCTTCCAGATGCATTTGCAATAGACTATGCACCTATGAAGCTCTTTAAAAGCCATTCTGAATTCTTGCCTTAAGTTTTAAACTGCCATGACAGAGCAGGGAAAAATATTACCATGCACAAAATTACCATAAAGAGAGTTGGGACCTGAATTAGACAGTTAATTCAGCAAGTAACAAATCCACCAATGAATGTAGCTTGCATTATCCCAAAGCATTTGCAAATGTATATTGATCTCACCAGCTAGGTTCATGTAGCAACAGGTATCTCATTTCAGTAAACTATTCACAAAACTGTAACTTATAATTATCCCATTTATGAACTACCCAAGCAGTCAGGATAATTAGTTTCTCTGGCTAAGGACAACAGATCCCACATTTGGTAGCATTCCTTTGTCACTATCCTATCAGCTGTCACCACTGTGCTGGCTAACCCTCAAACTCTCCTCTTTGCTTTACACAAATAAGCATTTACTACGAGAGGGAGCATAGGTGCTTCTCTTGCAGAGAAGAGCCCTAATCATCAGCTTGCTTTTGTCTCTCACCATATGACACATAAATATTTAACTGGACTAGAGAACAGATTGAGAATGACAACTCAGCCAGTGGCTTAGATGCCAGCGGATGTGTATTTAAGTTTCTGTTCTTGCTCCACCAAAGGCTGTTTATGCAAATTTGGGAAAGATAATGAATGCACCCCTTCACTCAGCGATGGGTAGCATTGGGAAAAAAGTAGGAATTCAAATGCTCTTACAAAATGCAGGAGAATCTGACATTCAATCTGTGATGAGATCTTGATTCGGACAAAGCTTTGAGGTGAATGCGCTTAGGTCTGCTGCAGCGAGCTCTCCAACAAAGCAACAAAGAATTTCAACTAAAAAAAAAAACAAAAAGGCATTTTTTTTTTTAGATTACAAACTACATTTTTTAATTCTTTTTAATCAGCGAAAACTCAAAGCAACTTCTATATCTCTCCGCAGCTGGCCCACTGAGCACATAAAGGCAGGTCCTTAGTTACACTTCATGTTGGGACTTGCACTTTTCCAGTCTTAGGATTTCATGACAGGAGCTCAGTGTGAGGTCTCCCTAGACAATACTGTCAAGTTCACTACTTGCCTGAGTCTGTATCGTGTACTCAGGGTCAAAGAAAACATGTTCATCTGCTGTTGCTGCAGGAATGGGTATCTGTTCCCTTGCAATTGGCCACAAAAGAATTTATTTTTCTATTACAGACAGAGCCTCTCTTGCAGAAATAGGAAGTAGTTCCTTGCTGTACCCACTGGTTCCCTCTAAAACATCAACTAGGTCAGGAAGAAAGCGTTTAAGGATAGTAACAAGCAAGCCTTCCTCCCCTCACCTGTTTCTTGAATAACCATACCATAATTTTCACCTAAGCAGAGGAAATTACCTTTATTCCTCCATACCCATTACAGTATGTTCATGGACGTACAAAATACATCACTGGTTCTTCTGTTCTACGATTTACAGGAAAAAGAAAAACTCCCTTTCACAAAAAAGCCAGAAGTAAGATCACAGAGATGCTTCCATAGGAGTGTCAGTTTGAGGTCATCTTTTTATCACTAAAAAGGAAATTGCCAGAGCACTTATACAAAGAATTAGTCCACATGGTTAGTGTACTACTGGCTTTCATCTGAGCATCATGCAAACTAACATTTTATGTAGACAATCCCAATACAAGGACAACTCTCTGATCATCTCCTGAACAACCAGAAAAAAAGGAGTTTGTTTACCCAACTAAGAAGCCACTGGCCCTGATGAAGTCAAAGCTGAGACCTATCTTCGTGCTGAGTCTAAGCAGTGGGCCTTTTCTCTGTCAAAGAGACTATGGAAAACAGATTAATGTTACTTATTTGTATCCCAGTATTGCTAATGGGTTTGATCAATTAATGGTCATGCACTGTTTTGAGGATGTAAGTATTCTTCAGAAAGTCTGTATCCATCTCTATTGGCAGACTATTTTCAGCACTGAGATCACTTCAAAATAGCTATCTGACATTCAATGCAAAAGGCTAGAGAAAAGTGAATGTGATTATCTGCTGAGTATACATATAAGGAGAGTAAGTGGTTTAGACATAGGTACTTATGAGACAGATCCCATTTGCTGCTCAGAATTATAACAACGTTTTGGCAAAATACAGAGATCTGCCAGAAAGGATAGCAGCAATGCTGTATTGTCTGGCATTTTTATAATGTGCTCTCCTATCCCCCCCCCCCCCAAACGTGCTTGCCTTGACTAAATAACCTCTAATCTGCATTTATTTTCTTGTATCTTTATCTATTATGTATTACATTCACATGAAGCCAAGTCTCTGATCATACAGAGATGCTATTTAGAGTACACAAAACTTCCCCGGAGGGTTTCCATTTAAAGAAAGAAGCAGATTACCATAACTCTCATGAAATGGTAAAAAGAATACAAAAGACTCAGCTACTTCCACTGCAGAGTATCAATGTCATTCATGTGCCCCTATTTTAATATATTCAAGTTCAGCAGCAGTCCTTCATGAAGAACTGGGAACAGGTTCCCAAGAACATCAGGTAGGAAATAGCTTTTGTTCTCTCTCCTGCTGCTGCCCAATTTAAACAGCAAAGAGCTTCAGACCAAAATTTACAATAGTCTGTTATTCAACTCACCTGCAGTACTACAATTAGTGACTTTGGAAGGTTACATGCTGCCTTTCATTTTCAGGATGCTTGGTCTGTATAGAGGGATGAAAAAAGAGCAATGTAATTAAGTGATACGGTAATAATCCTGCAGAGCAAAACAAAGGGGAGGAACTCAACTAAATGAAAAAAAAAAACCAATAAAAAACATGATTTCCATGTAAACTGATGCAGCTTACCAATTTCCCTCAGGACAGAACAGCAAATCATAACAAAACACAGGTAACAGTCATGCTGAAGCACTAGTGGCTGGGTTTTGGCAAGGCATGGGGAGCAGAAGGGAAGTCCACGTGCAGGAGAGTTTCTGAATTCTTCTGGGTCTTATCCTTTGACATTTAATACTGGGCCATTTATGGGGATGTACTTGCATGTGAGGTTCTCCCTTTGGACCAGATGGGAGTTACTCCAAGGGGAGTTTGTTCCAGTAAGGAGAACACTTTCACTAAGTACCTCTGTATATAGCCAGCTGGAAGACCGACTCTTAAGACTACAGGGTTGAAATTCATTCCTCGGGGACTCCATTAGTACCCCTGGAGTGACATCAAATATAACTTCCTTTTTTCTACATAAGAAATATCTGGTTTGCCTCCATGTACTTAAAAGATATACCACATTAGCCTTCTCTTTTGCCTTTGCATTGGGTGCTACTTGCTTTTCTTCAAGGAGGTTGCATCCAGTTAGGCACTGTCAAACCAATCTGCTGTCACTGATTTCATAAGTTGTAAATAATACACATTGTGCTTGTAAATATGCATTACATTTGCAAAAATTAGAGATTCTTTATTGATCTCTATTCGTTAGTCTCTTACTAAAATGTTTTACCAGACATGCCTTGTTCAAGCACTGACATTAAAGCAAGCTTGTTAGTCCAATTGGCAGGGATAAAATCTCTGTCTCACAAGAGCTTTCAGTCTGTGACCATCTCTGCTAGCAGTTACACTGGAGATCAAAGGCTGATGACAGCAAACTAGAACTATTCAGATAGCACAAAGCTGCCCAGTGTAAATTTGCAGATATGTTGAACTATAGTACACAAAAGACCAGACTGAACTGTCCTTCTTACCCCTCCAGTTGATTCCTTCTCAGTTAAAGCAAAGCACTTATGTCCACAGAAAGAGTCAAGAAAACTAAAATGATCAGTTAATGGTCCTGTGCCCATATATTCAATAAAAGAGCAAAAGGTTTGTGTCTTTTCTCACATTGACAAAGGAGGAAGCAACTAGAAGCCCTATTTCTCTCAGCCCCATTAAAATGTCTTGTGCTTTACTGACCTAATGGGTATAAGCGAGGAAGAGGGGAAAGGTCTGTGCAAAAGGAGTTTTTCACTTGTGCTGTGTCACCAGCCTTGTCACAACAAGGTACAAATCCTCTATGTTGTGTGATTATGTTTTGTCATCTCATCTTGTGTGGACAGTACATCCATAATAACTGGTCCAATAATGTACATGTGCCAAGGAATGGGCCCAAGTATGTTCAGGCGTACAGACAAGTAGGAAAGAAAACTAAGGTATTTTGGGAGGTAATGGGGCAGTGCTCAGTGCTACAGTCACATATGCTGTGGTTGGCTATCAGCAACACAACTGGATTTGTTGTAATGTGAAATGACACTGGCTTCTACTACTTTGCAAACAAAAAGCCTCATGACTCTCTGCAGCATACTGGCCATACTGGTTCACCATCTGCAACAGTGGAGTGGGGAACTTCCACAATTACTTCACTCCCTCAAGGCCCAGAATTTAATTGATGCTTAACTTCTGGCTAACAGGTACTCCTCACAATATTATCCATATGAAAGCTCATTTTCCTTTGCTACTTTCCAGTTACCCTATCCTCCATTAGAATGAGATGACAACCACTAGAGCAGCACTCCTGTGGTATGCTGGAAATGCTGTCTTGATCACTCATTTTTTTAGGCTTCTCCATGGCCTGGAAGGAAAGGCAGGGCAGGATGCTTTGACCGATGAAGAGCATCCCTTTCACTGGGTCCTTGTCTGCCTCTATCACTGAAGTGACTGAGAAGGACATCTGGCTCTTTGGTCACCATCCCTGACTGCAGAGAGCAATAAGTGATGAGAAGCTTGTGGTTTGCCACGCTGCCAAAGGAGTCACACAGCTGCAGGAAATGCTGGAGTGCCTTTTTGGATGGCTCAGCAGGTCAGGTTCTGTCTCCTTCCTTTATTCACATAGCTTTTGATATTTAAAAAAATTTGAACTAGCGCCATACAGTGGCTGGCATAACCCCAGCCTCTTCTAGCTTTGCTGGTATGTGCTTGTATTTCTTTTAGGAGTTTCTCCTCCCAGGAATAGAGCCATAGATCAGGATACAGTCATCACAAATACATAAAGAACTTGGTCCCCACTAAGCCTTGACGGCACTCCTCTGTGCTGATACCTTGCACACTAAGCATGACTTTCTAGAGCATCACCTCCGTGGTATGACTTGGAGATTTCAGGCCTGATGAGATATTTCTGGAGGCATTTTTTAATGGCTAGGAAGTAGGTGTGACATGAATGGTATGCTGTTAGAGCAGCACCAGAACACTCTACAGCACTTTGGAAGGTCATCTTTCCTGCTCCAGAGACTATCTAGGTTATCATAGGTGCTCACATGAGAAGGATGCCAAAAATCAGAGGCTGCAAATAATACCACTGTCCCCATGGCAAAGAATATGTGCCGGGACAGTTCACCATAAAATTTATAAATGATTTCTCTATTTTCTTCTCCCCATCCTCCTTTATTTCCTTTATTCTCCTTTATCTTTCTTCTCTGAGCACCTCTGTAAAATGGAAGTTTTCCCAACATTTCAGATGTAGAAATCACAAAAGATTGCTCATGAATCATGCAATTCCCCACAACACCTGGAAACTATGGTATAGTGGTATAGTTGGGAAGAGAATCTTGACATCTGGACTTTGGGTCTCTTACTTTAAAAATACAAGAAAAATATACATAGAATCATAGAATAGTTAGGGTTGGAAAGGACCTGAAGATCATCAAGTTCCAACCCCCCTGCCATGGGCAGGGA
>WYDI02023603.1:44923-62009 GCA_009867235.2 Psittacus erithacus | reverse complement strand
CAGGAGGGGGGGAGGGAGAGACTAAATGCATTAAAGGACAGACAGCATTTTCATTTCACTTAAGTATTCCCTAGAAAATAAATAATCTAAAAATCTAAACAGTGGTTGAAATAGTAACATGAAATAGCAACACGATATAACACGGTAGCTGAGCTGTCTTTCACATCTATGCTGCACTAATATTTTACTACTCTCACTCTCCCAATAAGAATTATAAAAAAAATAATGCTTAAGTTATAAAGTCTTCCTATGAAATGGCTATTGTTCATCAATGCCACTTCTACACAAAATAGTAATAAAAAACAACCCCAAACATAAAGCTAAGAGAAAACACATACCGTGTGAACACGCATGAAATAGGAAAAAAGTCCAAAGAAAAGGCTTCTTGAGAGAAAGCTGGAATATTACTCATTTTTAGAGAGAGTGTTACTAGTAATATATATATATATGCATCACATTAAACAAAATATGCCCTCAGGCTTGCATTGAAGAACTGACAAATCATGTGAACTTAATAGTGACTAGGCTAAGTTGAAGGAATCACCTAAGCTATGGTTGCACTTGAAGACCTTTTTTTTTTTCATTTATATCTCATGTGTTTTAGAATCATAACACTGCAATTTTACCTTACCTTTGGCTCTTTGCATTACAAATAATCCAACTCATGTGTCCAAATCAATATAAAGTTAAAAATTACTAGCTATATAGAAGACACACAGAATTTAAGCTTAATGCTTCAGAGAGCTTTAACCTCTCTAATGAAATGTTGCTTTGCTATTTCAGTACACATTAGCACTTACCTAAAAGTCTGCACCTGAATAGGCTCCTTCTGATTTTGCCCACGCAACTGGTATATTTCCTTTGATGCTTTCTTCAGCATCTTTTCAGCTGCTTGCTCTTGGTGATGTTCAAATTTGGTCTGTCTGGTCTGAAAATAAGGATATAATGGTTAAAATGATCATGTGAATAAATAAAACACAAGAATTAATATCCAGGTTAAAATCATGGATTTTTTGCCCACTCACCATAGTAAACCCACACAAATACATTGTCTGAAATAGCCGATCTATAAATTCAAAATATTGACAGTGTTGTTTCATTTCCTAATGCTCTTCAGACATGTATGTATTAAACTTCTGAAATTCACTGCAAAGAGATCTGCCAAACAAGACCTCAGAATAAATTTAGGCTCACTCTTCCTCTCTGATAATCCAGTGACAAATTCTGTTTGTTGGGCAGTTTTTGTCACTTTTTGCCTATAACTTCTTTCTCCAAGAACAGCAAAAAAAAAAAATAAATTTAAAAATTCACATACTTAGGGAACATTCCAAATACCTGTAAAAATTAAATATATAATCAGCAACTACTTCTTTCAAAGATCAGAAGGAAATTATTAAAGTTCCAATAATAATAAATATCTAAAACAAAAAGTGTCACTGACAAATAGTGTCATTCTCCAGTAACTGTCCTCAAATAAATACAGAGTTTGGTAATAACTGATGCAACTGTTACTAGTATTGTGCCAACTTCAAGAATATATAAGCAAGTTATACAAAGTTGTGTAAAAACAGCTCTTTAGACATGTTGTCACTATTAAGCAATTTTAAAATCACATGTTACCATACCTGCCTTTCTGCTTCCTTCAACAAGTTTCGGAATCGCTCATCCCGAAGGACCCAGTGGGGTAGATCTGTCTGCCCTCTGAGCTGGGCATCTTCCAGACGCTGTCTCAACTCTCTTAAAACACATATCTCCTCATTCAGCTGTCTCTGTCTACTTCTAGATGCCTGGAGATCCAGCTCCAGGTCTAAGGATGTTCTTGCCATAAGCTCAGCCAAAGATGATCTGCAGGACTGCTGAATTATTAGGATTCAAATAAAATGCACAATATGTTACTCTCAACACAGTCTACCTTTAGCTATATAGAACGTACATTTTCTGTACACTTCACACACAAAGACTTTCTTGACACGAAGTTTTGAAGACATTATTTATATCCCACACTGAAATTCAGCTAACTAGCTGCAGGGCTTTTCTGTATCATACATAAACTTTAACTAATGTTTCCTATTACCTCCTTTTACAGTCTCCTTTTGGCTTATAACTATTAACTAATTTAAGATTATGAACTAACTTTTCATGTTATGATGACACAAGGTATACAATCAGAAAATACTGCACTGAGCAAAATTCTCCTTTTAAAGGGCTTTACTCAATACTGATTTTAAGGTACATTCTGAATCAAAACTGGAGGCATGGTTGTCCACTTGCCTACACCAGCAAGAAATTAACTTCTGCTGACCAGGCTAAACTGTATGCAGTTTATATACAAGGCATTAATGCCTTACCTGCCCTTCTCTGCCCTCTTATTCTGCAGTGTGCAGGGTGACATGGAGGCAAGAGAAGAAATTAACCTATTCATTCCTGAATAATTTGGCCTCAAATACTATAGCTTGCTAGGCTGCATGGAAGGGGAGCTGGATGTTTTGCATCACATTCACACACAGTTCTCTCAGCCTGCACCCTGCATCATAAAATAGATTTTAAAGTAACAAACTTTACATCTAAATCAATACTAATTCAGTCCCCATTAAACTAATTTTTTCTCTGCCACACCTCTTTTTCCCCTCGTCAATAATGGTTCACAACTATATTTCACTCTCTATGTCTACGTTTCAGTTTAAAAACCCAAAAAGGTACCCCTCCCCTTATTACATTATAGAAGCCTTACACATTTCCAGTAAACTGCAGAATGTACCTGCAGACAGCTAAAGCTCAGGTATGAAAGTACCACTGCTCTAGCAACCTCATGAAAAGCAAAAACAAGTTTCCAAAGTATACCTGCTTATACCGTAGAGTACGCCTCTCCAATGTGTTCCGGACAAAAGGGGATTTCCTTGGCAGAGTTGAACTGTCACTGTCACTGCGATACAGCTGATTAAAAAAGATATTGAAAAGATACTGCTTACAAGGTCATCTACATTAAGAAATTTGTATTTTTTTTCTTTTGCTTTTGAGATTTATTTTTTTTAATTCACTGAAACTGTCTTAAGCAACTGCTTTTTTTCAGCTGTATTAAAAAATTATATATAATAGTGCTCATGCTGTATAGTTACAATAATTTAAGAAAGTTTAAAAACCATCAATGCTTTCCAGATAAGTTTCATCAAACATTCTATTACATATTCAGGGCAATGTGATCTAAAAAAAAAAAAAAAAAAAAAAAAACAGGGGAGAGAGTAGTTAAAGGCACTAATATTTCTTCCTAAAGCACTTACTATCGTGGGCACAAACAATAGTCTTCCACTTTTTGCCCGGTCTCTGATTTTAAGTAAATTCAGATTAGGTGAGGATGCTTAACAATCTTTCCTTTCTTGTACTACCTTTATTCTGGTGTGTGAGGGTGCTTTACTCAGATTCCCTATATAATAAAGAGATACGGAATCCAGAAATCAAACTGAAGAATATGAAGGGTGCACAGCATGCAATGCAAATAAAAGAGCAAAAACTGGTTTAGGAAAATGAATAAAAGTTAAAAATCATTACTGCGCCTTTAAACTCAAGCTCTCAAAAGCTTATGAACGGGTACAATTAAAGCTTTGTGCATTCCACCAATATTGCAAATTTGTATTGATCTGCAATACTGTGAACCAGCTACTTATAAGCCTTTTGCCATTGAACATGGCAATCAACTAACATAAGCTTAAAAACTGTTGTGCTGATCCACAGTTACTTGCACCAATGCATCTGGGAATCCAAGATCCCACTGTAACAGGCACCCTATGACCGGCATTCATGTCAGCAACTACATTCGTAACAGTATTTATGCAATAACCCTAAGATTATGCATTCAGTCCCCTTTCCCAGAATCTTACGTACCTGAAAGTTAAACATGGCTTCTAAGCCAACTGTTTATATATTAGACAGCACTGTACCTCTGTAAAATCAACCACTCTAGATTAACATCTAAGGTTGTCAGGGAAAGAGCTTATTATCTAATTTGCCACAAATTCTTAAAGTTTAAATGACGTAAATTCAGGTTTAAACTCTTAAAAAGAACCAAAGGACCTCTTCCCCACTGCAATATTTAAATGCAATGAAAGATTATTCATTAGTATTGAAAAATAGCATATGTTTCTTATAAATGTACGATAAGAAATTACCAAAGAAGTATGAAATACTTGTGTGGAGGCCCTTTCCCCCTCCTTCTTTTTAAGCCTTACTCACCCTGCAAACATATTGACTTCGTGCTCCAGGCGAGAAGGTCTGGGACCGAACAATAGTGCTGCTGCGAACAAAAGCAGAACCCCGTGGCCTGCGACTAGTTCTCTCTTTTGGAAGAATAGCAACTTCTTCAGGAAACAGATCCTCAGTGTTAGTTTCCTTATCCACCTAAAATTTCAATGAAGAAAAAATTTTTATTTTTTCCTTACTTTCTCTCTCTCAGCAAAAACAATCAGGCATTTCAACAATATCGAAAGTAAACAATTTGCCCTGCTAGGTTCAAGCTTTAATAAGCACTGAGAACTGAGGATGAATCACCTTATTTTTAAAGGGAGCTCTAAGACTAGGTCATTCAAGAGTGTAAGAACACCTTTCAGAAGCCTCTGCTGGAACAGTAACAATTATGAGATGCAGCTGTAACGTGAATCATAGCTGCAGAGTATAAGGACTGCATTTAGAATTAGCAATTGGGCATTAACCAAGCCACCACCAGATCTCTAGCCTCAATAGAAGAAAACTGAGCCACCTTTCAATAAGCAAGTTGACTTCTGAAGTTAAAAAAACACCTTAAAACTGGAGGAAGTCAAAAGACAGAATCACGGAATGGTTTGGGTCAAAGGCACTTAAAGATCATCCAGTTCCAACCCCCTTGCCGTGAGCAGGGACATCTCTCACTAGGCCAGGTTGCTCAAAGCCACATCCAGCCTGGCCTTGAACACCTCCAGAGATGGGGCAGCCACAGCTCCTCTGGGCCACCTGTTCCAGTGCCTCACCATTCTTATAGTGAAGAATTTCTTCCTAGCATCTAATCTACCCTCTTTCAGTTTAAAAGCCATTCCCCCTTGTACTATCACTACATGCCCTTGTAAAAAGTCCTTCCAGCTTTCTTGTAGGCCCCTTTAGGTAGTGGAAGGAGAAGGAAAAGAAACTCAACAAAAGAGAACTGAGAGACTGTTGAAACAAAGATAAAAGAACACTAAAACATTCAGAAATACAGAGAACATGTGCTGCTCTAGCAAAGCTTCCAAACTAAGATAATTCACTCCTCGACAGGAGATGTAATCTTCCCTAAAGGCAATACAGACAACTTATGTTCCTCTGCTTCAATGGAAATATGCTGATTTCAGCTTGTTTGGGATTATTCTCAATGTCTCATATCTTGAATACAAAAGATCTTAAATACATCACTTTCAGCACAATTGTTCTGAAAATTTCAGCTGTATTTACTGTAACAGTGAAATAGCAATACCAGTCATAAAGCAGTAGGTTTCTTTCTTCACAATTCCTTCAAATTTTCTTACTTTTAAGAACTCTGAAATTCAATTATAATCTTTTCTGTTACAATTTCATGTCAACACAGACATTGATACAAGTGTGTATTTACAGATTCGATAGAGACAGCAGTAAAACTAGCTTGCTTTTGATATAAAAAACTAATTCCGCTAGAAATAATTAGAAAGCAAATAAAAAAACCCCAGCCCTAAAGAGGGTATTTTGAACAAGTTTAAAGGCACACCATTGTGATGGAGGTAGTGCTCATATAATGTTAATGGCATTTCTGATTCTTTTCTGTCTTGATCAATTCAGACTCAAACTCAAGGAGCAGCAGTAACACTCTGTGTGTGCCAGTCAGCATGGCATTGTCTTCTCTCATTACCTTTAGTGGTGGAGGCTGCATTTTTCCAGAACTGTACTGGCCTGCTTGAGCTGCAAATGTGTGTCCAGCTAACGAATCCCCGCAAAATGGCTCTGGATAAGGAGGACTAGTCTGGGTACAGTTACTGCATCCACTGTCAACAGATTCTGCTTGCCAACTCCTGAAGTCAGAACATCACAAGAGTGTTGTAGGTATTAAAGAAACCCAAGCAGTTATGTATCATGCTTATATGTTTCATTATCCAGGACAGCTTATAATTTAGAAGTATTATTTCTCCAATGAAAATACGGAATTTTCAAAGGGAGAACATACCCCACTTGCATTTCTGTAGATGCAGACAAGCAAACATATTTAATGCTGCAAAAACCAAACAAACCCCAAAACCCCCAAAAAATATCTTCCCTAATTTTCTAAGGGTCTACATTCCGGTCTTCCTAAAAAATACAAAGAAAACAATAACAAAAAGAGCAACACAACTCATGTAACAAACTTGGAGTATTATTAAATGGTGAAACAGCATTGTAACAAACCCTGAAATAGCAAAGAGCTGTGATGCATGCTCACTCCATAAGCACTGCAATGCATATATTTGCCATTTTCCAATGTCCACACAAAATTTTATTTATTTTTTAGTACAGTGCTGCTACAAACCCATTACAGTTGCCTCCTTAGCAAAGTTTGTTTGATATAATGTTCTCCCATTCCCCAAATTCCAAGTCCTCTAAACTCAGACAGCTACTCAAAGATGGTTTTCTCCTGTTTGCACATGATCATGTAATAATAGAATTTTATACTTTTAACACTAACCAGAAGCAGATCTCAGAATAAGGACCTGCGGTTTCTCCTGCTGTATTTCAGACTATACCTACATCCTAAATATAATTTGGATGTTTGGTGAGGTATTTAAACTATTTTTACCTTTCTGATATGGCTTCTGCCTGATCTTCCTTTCTTTCCATCTCCAGGATTTCCTCCTCTGTGTATTCCAGTTTCACTCTCTCTTCTGCCAACTCTCTCTCAACTGCTTCCAGCTGGGCAGTGGTCCTGGCTAACAGGGCTGTCACTGCATCCTGAAAAGTAAAAGAGACTTCAAATAAAACTGAACAAGGCAATGTATTTAATGTATATCACTGGCAGAAACCGAAATAAAACCATGGCTTTTTTTTTTTTTTAAGAAGTAAACAAAATCTGTCCTGAATATTAATGATCAAAAAGTATGCAGTGTTCCATGAATGTCAGAGAAACCTGGCAGACTGCATCATCCAGCAAGCCAGGTCAGAAGACACCTCTGGAGGTCACCTAGTCTGATGTCCTGCTCAAAGCAGGGACAGCTTCATAGCTACATCCGGTTGCCCAGGGCCCAGCCAAGGGCTGAAAAATCTCCAAGGATGGAAGCTGTACAGCCTTTCTTGACAACCTCCTGAAGTGCAGTGGCAGAAATTTTTAATACATTTTAGTTAGTTGGACTGGAAGTGTGCATACAGACATACACAGAATACAATTTCAGTCACCTGTGCAGACACAGTCTAGCTTTTAATTATTAAAATCCAGCTCTTGCCACAAGAGCTAAATTAAGGTATCACCTTCTATGTCCCTCTAAACCAAACTGCACCTGAGATCAGACCACGACCACCCACTAAGCAGGTCAAAGTAAACAAATCACTCTTTTCAGAGCCATACTGTTTTAACTGTAGTTACATTTCCAGAAGACTGGGGAATACTTTCTTCACACTGGTTTTTGTTCTTTGCTCTCTGGGGGTCTGAACCAGTGAAGATCTGAACAGTATACCAGTGAAGCTGCATCTCACCAGAATTCTCTGCATCAGTCAGGTTTATCTGAGCAATGCCCTGTAAACAAAAAGAATCATTGACCATAATAAGGTAAACATACACTGCAAGATAGACAACTTCTTATTTAAAGAGTATCTTTATCACAGTGTAAAACCTCCACTTTATCAAATATTAACAGCATCTCTTAAAAAGAGACAGTTTTTTCTGTTGTGTTTTGATATCTAAGATACTGAATTTCTTGCCTCTTACCAACTGCCAGGAAGGATCAGAGTAGACACTCTATTTTTTTAAGTTGAAAAATAAAATTTCCATGACTGATGTAGATATGATTGTTAACACTTTATTAAATAACCTTCTTAATTACATATCTGATTTCTAAATTTGCTTAAATTAATATTGCTTTAACAGCATTACTTGAATCTGTGTTCCTTTGAGAGAACTATATTCTGAGATACCCTTCCATTATCTCGTCCTCAAAGTCATCTTCCAGAGGAGAAAAAAGAAAACATGTTTTTCTGCCTGTTTATATCGTAAGGTAGTCAAATAGGCCATAAAGACATTTTTCCACCTTCCAAGCCATCCTTACATCTCACTTATATCCTTACATTCAGGTGAAAACAGGTTCAATGGAGGCTTCCAACTAAAAGTATTACCAACTTTAAAGTAGCCCTACTCCATCCAGCAATACTCATGTAAGAAATTTCTGTGTGGTGACCTAAATGAAAAACAACTGTAAGCAAATCCATGCTTATTTTTGGTTTTGTTTTTTTTTTAATCCATTCACTAGTTGAACCAAAACAAATAGCTGGATGCTTTGATTCTAATTGTAAAGGCAGTAGGAAATGTATGCAGAAAACTCTGTTCGACATTAAGCAGGTAAAGAAACAGTTAATTAGAAAATAATAATAATAATAACTTGTTTTTCCAAGATTTTTGTTCTCTGGGGCTCCGTTTAATCAGGTGTATAAAGGACAATGGAGAGAAGTTTCTGGAAGCAGCAAAATAATGTCATATCAGGATACAACATGTTACTGAGATATTGGAGGTTACAGAGATTTTTTTTATATATACAGAGATGTCTTCTATCTACTGGCTCTGACACAGTGTAATAAAGAAATGTGTCCAATAAGTTACACTTCTGCATCAGAGCTGGAAAAGACATGCTGGGTTTAGTTTTCAGAGGAAGAAGGTAAAGCTGTTTACCTGTCATCAATACTGGAAAAACCATATCTTGACTTTCAGGAAGTCTGACACTGCCCTACAGACTGCATTTATTAAGCAGTTAAAAAGGCCAAAGAAGCTGTTACTACAAAGTGAATCACTAAATGGGGAGAAAATTGCCACCAAACCATATTAATAATTATCAGTTCTGAGCAGACTAATGAATATTTCACCTCCACCTCAAGGATCTGGAGCTCACTCAGAAGGATGAAGGCATCCAGGTGTGCCTGCTAGCTGCCTGTCACATGCCTGTTCTGATGTATTTATTAACAACTTGGATGGTGGAACAGTGAAAGCATTTATGAATCTCTCAGTGATGTCAAATGGAAGGGCTGTGAAACTTATGAGAAAAGAATCAGAATTTAAAATTATGTTAAAAAATGGGACAGATGCTCTGAAATAAATAACAATAAAAAAAGAAAAGTTACACTCAAGAAGAATTCAAATAAATTAAGACAAAGGGAATAATTGGTTTGTCAGGGCTGTAAAAGATCAGAAACTGGGAGTGAAACAGCAATGCCATGTGATTGCAAGAATGGCAATCACGTTTCTTTGATGTTTTAACACGAGCCATATATGCTAATCACAGAAAATAACAACTCCCTTGTTCACAACACTGATGAGGCTAACAGGGAAGAAATAAGCCAACTTAATGAAGCACAGCTTCAGAAAGCTGTAGGAAAACAGAAAAAGATCTTTCAGCAGGACAGCACATATGAATAAAAGTTTGAGAATGGAAAGACCATTCCACAAGTTTAGTAGACTTAGTTCTCTACGTAAGTGAAGTTTAGAACTATTTGCCAGAATTTTTATTTTTTTTCCATTCCTTGTTATGTACAAATATTTCTGTAACTTGGGATAAAGTCCAGCCTGGCTTCTGCATTTAGGAAAGCATTAAACTGGTACAATCTAATTGAAAAGAAAGCAGTCATCTAGAACTTCAGAGATGTATGGATGATTAAACATGAAAAAAAATGTAATCTCAGTGGAAGAGACTTTGAAAGACAGAGGCCATCACAGTAGTTCCAGAGAGATGTAGCAAATGATTTTATAATCTGAGAAAATGATTATTTACATAATTTACATTATAAATTTATAGCAAGAGAGCAACAATATATTGTTTAAATATGTACTTCAATGCACCTACCTTAAGAACTATTGCATTGTTTCTCTCTTTTTAAGTAGCACTGTTAACTTACTTCTAGGGTATATTACCACCTACTGTGGACAAAGACATTTCTGACAAAACTACAAGAAGACTAAGAAAGAGAAAAAAATCCTACCAACACAACCTGAAGACCTATAATTTTTCTGCTATTTCAGTAGAAGCAGTTAAAATAAAAGCACCCTTGAATTAGATGCACTTGTGTCAATATAAGGATGCTTTACAGTGAAATAGCTATTTTGCTTCCCAGAGGAAGAGGATATACCAGTGTAAAGCATTTTACACCAATATATCCAGCTTGTTCTTGAGAGGCCTTCTTCACCATTACTTCGTAGTGCAAAAAAATCAAAACTTCTTGCTGCAGACAAGACCTGAAGTCCACTTCTGCCAATGTTAAGACCACTGTTTATATAAGACACTACTTGGTTTTAAAGGTGGACTAACAAACATGCATTCTTGACCAGATTTGCTCAAATAAACACCTATTCTCCACAGTCCAGCATGACAGTGAGATGCCTGTACCTCTTAACTACTTTGATAGGCTTAAAAAAATACCCCCAACAAAGCATTTCACTAACCCTTTCAAAATCCCTCACAGAAATGGCAGCCCATTCACTTCAAAATAGCCATGACATCATCCCCAAGACAGATTTATTCCAGCACATTTATATTTGCAATAGCTAAATGAAGCTAACAACACATCTAAAATTAACACAGTTACTACATGCAACCTATTTAAACAACTGCCACATTTATTCAGATGCATCTACATCAGATATATCTCAATCAGTTTTGAGTGAAAGGTTGGTCTAACAGCAACCTGCTTGGACCACTATTATCCAGCAACAGTTATTACTGATAGAACAGCAGTCTTCTTTGCCTTTTGTTACAGTTACATAGCATGAAAGGGTTTATATTTGTTACCTTTTATTAGGAAATTCTGTAAAAATACTTATTCGTCATATGTTACAGTGCCATGCAGAAATGGAAGTCTTGAGCACAATGTAGTCTAAAAGCTGTCAGATGAAGGTTTTGAGGAAAAGTTTCATTTTTTAAATAATGCTTTCCCTTCTTTCACCAAAATTTAGTAATGGCAGACTTTTCAACTTTCCCCACAGCTGACGTTTATAAAAAAATGAATTAAATAAAAGGTTTACTCCATGTTTACTATATGCCACAGCAATGAATGTAAACCTTATATCCATTTTCAACATGCCTCTGCAATGTATGACATTTAAGCAGTGTTAGAAGTAAATGCTCCAACCCTCAACCTCTGCTAATTCTGCCAGTCATTTCCAAGACTTTCTGTAACCTAAACGCACATATTTCAACTTTCTAAAATTCCCACCTTTTTTATTAACAGAACTATACTTACATATGTGAACAAACGGACACATTAACATATATGCGTACCAGCAATCCTCACAAAAAAATTAAAGTCTTCACTTTCTCTTATTAATCTTAAAATTACTCTTGAAGTAACTTTAATTTCCCATACCAAACTGTTTTTAAGAAAAAGGACCACTTACCAATAATTCTTCTTGTTGCTGATGGTCAACTGAACAGATATACAGCTGCAGTGATTTTAGTTTCAAAACACTTGAATGCACGGGGATTTGGAAAACTTCATTAAATATTAACGGAGTTTGGAATTCCAAAGCTCTAGAGCAGTAAGTGGTTGGTGTGCCTGACTCAAGTGGTGGCAAATAAACTCTCACATGACTGGGAACAGCAAAATAGACAAATAGCACAATTCAGACAAAGAAAGCTATTTTGCATTTCTCAAAATCAAGCGAAGCAAAAACATCAATACAACTTCTACTTTAAGAATCAGCTCTGGGATCTCCTCGTTACAGGAATTTACTTTGCATTCTTAACACGGACAATCTGCAAAGCTGGTTTGGAAATGCTATATTTTCTCTTTATTTATTTATTTATTTATTATTTGGTTCTTAAAGAGAGGCATCAAGTGGCACTTGAGATGCCTTGAGGTATCCAAGGCATCTACACTGGGCTAGCAAATATGACACAGGATCTATGGGAGAGCTACAGCCTTCCCCTGAGCAGCAGCAGCTGGAGGCCAGGTGCTATATTATGCTATTTCAAACGGAAACACATGCCTACATTTAGGCTATTGAATTGCTCTGTAAGTGTCACTGATCCATTTCTTCCTTCCACCCACTAAGCACACCTTCCACTTCCTTCCCTTAAGAAACTCAGCACAAAAGGATGGCAAAAGAAATCTGCAATCATTGCATCCATCTGCCATCCTAAAAAACCTCCAAATTTAAATACATGGTACCATCTTATTTGAGACTCCAAATAAAAAACAAAACAAAGTCCACAACCATTTTAATCTGATAGAAGGCAGCAGAGCTACTTGAGAAGCGTTCCTATGTTCTCCCTGTCCTGACTGCTTGTCCAGCATCTGCAATAACCTGCTTTTTGCAATAGCTTCTCTTGTGCCATCAAAGAGCTTCCTGCAACTGTGTTGTGAACTGGATTAGAAAACTTGTCTGAGCTACCAAAAACTTCCCCAAAACCTCAAGATAAAAAAAAAAAAAAAAAAAAGAAAAAAAAAAGAACAACAAACCCAACCCAGTCAGGCTCACTCAAGTTGTCTACATGGCTGCATGAACTCTTACAGCAGCAGAGAGGGGCTGACACTGACATCCAAATAAATGGCTAGAGGACAACTGGAAGAGCTCACTATGATGGAGTTGCAGCACTGGAGTGTGGAGCATCAGTCAGCTAAACAGTTTCACATGCTGTAAAAGGGGAGTGATCCAACTCCTCTGCTGCAGGTAACTCCCCCCCCCCCCCGCTGCCCCCCAACAACTGATTCAATGAACATACAGTTGGGTGGAGGAGTTCATTAAACTGGCTAACAGCCTTTTCTTGTTTTGTAAAATAAAGCTTTTTGAATACTCAAACCAGCTGATCTACGCTACAGCCATGCAATTTTTCTGATTCCAGCCCAAGTAGCTAACCAAGAAGGATGGAGAACTGAACGGCCTTTTTGAGAGTCATTTACATGCCCAATTGCTTGATGACAAGTTCCAACAAACCCTCTAGAGTGATATTTTTTTCTTCGGTGACTCCGCTTTCTTCAGATTATGCTTCTTTCTTTTCCTAATCACAAGGCAACATGGCTGAGTATAACTCAACACTTTTTCCCCTATCACATGCCCTTGCACTCACACTGAAAACAAAGCAAAAGACCAACACTAATGCACTGACCTATAGGAAGAATTTCCACCTGAAGTTTGCAGGGTTAGAAAGATTAAGGGTTCTCAAAGATCAACTCGTTCAGTGATATGTATGTCAATCTAACAAATCCCATAGAATGACTTATTTTACAATACAACAATGTTATCATACTTCCATTTTCCACAGTTTATAAACAACCTCTGCCAGAGATAAAGATCAACAATTTTCATGTGTTGAATTCCTTTAAAATATGTTAAAATACATATCAGTAGATAAAATGGTGTTTTATGGCAACATTACTGTTGTTTAAGAAACATTTATTAGAATAAAGTAAGAAATGTTCTACATAATGTGACATGGAATTTGAAAAAAAAAAAAAGAAAATAGCACAGGCTCCTATAGGCTAAAAAAAAAAAAAAAAAATCAATTGTTTTTACTGATTCTCAGCTAGTATTTGTGCTAAAATTACATTCAGAGGGTGTTCCGCAGATAATTCAAGGACAGCTGTAATGGCCACAAATGTCTGCAAACTTTCCTGTGCATAATAAACATGTACGAACATGGCTCATTAGAGACTGTTTGTTATCTGACCATTATGAAAGGTTCTGTAAAAGGGACACTTTGTGTCCATAAAATTAACCTATTCCTCATTTCAACTAGGACGTACCATCTTCTCCAGAAATGGCTTAATTTTGCATGAAAGCAAACGAATCTGTGGTATTTATGACCGTAAATACCATAGGGGCACAAAACGAGCAATGATCAGACTTCAGGTGAAATTTAAACTTACACTTTGCAGTTTTCTTTAACAACTAGACTAGTAAAGTTCTTCAGCTGCAATACATGGACTAACAGACATTCGCTTCCACTGTCATGCCTGGAAAATAAAATTCCTGTGTAAGTCACCAAGCATCAATATTTTGCTTAAGAGCTAGAAATGACAGACTAAAAATTTTAAGAATTAAAATCTCTTAAATCTCTTACACAAATCAATTTAAATCAAAAGCAATTACACGTATCACACTCTGATAACAGAATATTATTATTAGCTGCACTAAAGAGCTTATCAGAACTAACAGAATTCAACATTATTCAATTTGAAAAGAACAACATTCTTTACTGTGATTCTTGATAGTGAACAGGTTTTATAAAATACATTCCTTGGTTTAAACAGTTACAGCATATGTATATACATGTGTGTACACAAAATGTGTAATAATGTATCAATTACACCAGACAAAATCAGTCTGCATTATTTTCATGGGTTAATGCAATTAAAACACTCTACTTTTTCACATGAATTTTGAAATGGAACTAACACACCTGTTTGAAATTTGAAAATTGCCAAGCTTGGAAATTAATTTTCCAACACTTAGAGATTCTGGAGGGATGCTGAAGATACAACATCCTGCCACGCACTGCTATGATCTGTCCATCCCCACGCTACTCCTAATACCAACAACAGTATGCCCTAAGCACAGGATTTCAAAGCTGTATTTGGGAACTGTATTTGTATCTGTGTCTTCACCTGTGACTTTTGTAAGGTAATCCTCCTTTACCTGGCATAAAGAGATCTTGCTCAGAGACACATACCCCTATATCCATGTTCACACTAATGGCCCAGAGAATGAAAAGAAATGCTACTGAAAGAAGTAATGAAGGCCCTTTTACCAGCCAGCATTGAAAAGAACCTGAATGAACTCCGGTTAAGTCACCAGCATTGACGTGGCCTGTGACTGACTAATCTGTACATTCACTAAACTTGGCTGTCAGTTCAGAAACTTCTTAAAACTATCAACTGCAGTTTAGTTTATTAAAAAGTTAAAAACCGAACCCAAGAATCCTGAGTTGTCAGGGAGAAAGATAAGTAAATACTCACAGAAATCCAACATGTATTTGTGGTTCTTCATTACTGGCAGCATCACCATAAACAGGCTCTTCCAGATCTTCATTCCTGCAGGAACAGAAAGTACTGTTAAACTACATACTGACCTAAGCTGTTAAAACATAATGAAACAAGCAATTATTTTGTGATGTGTGGATATAAGCAATTGTTTGGCAATACAGAAGGGACTGGTAATACAGAAAGAATTTAAATACCTATTTACAAACACAAACAGAAGTAGCAATTCATGATTTTAAAAAATGAGGGTTTAGAATATGTGTTTCAGAACACTTAGGCTATTTTAATATTTATCCTGTCTTCCATGTCTCTTTAGCATCCTCATAACCTTTTCTTCTCAGTTATTGTTTATTGTGTTAAAACAACTGTAAAACCCAACAATCATCAATTCCATCCTTCAATCATTTGGTCAACCTACACATTTTTAGATTTTTAGCAGTTCATATATTTCTTCCTTGCATTCATATTTTTATCGCATATTATCAAGAATTGTAAGTCACACTCTGAATAATTTTAGTTTTTTATAAATGGTTGAAAGAAAATTAGTGATTCATGATTAGTAAGCTGAGAAAACTATCTTTCAAGGGAAAAGTGTATGGTGTTAAAATGTTAAGAGGCAACAAAGCAAAAGGCACTTGGCACTTGTGAAGATGACAGTGGAACTGCATGTAAAAAGCTACTTTAAAACATGCAATCTAGTATTTTTAAGTTACTAAAAATGACCAATTTTGAAAGCTTATTCAGAAATTCGCAACAAATTCTTTTGGACCATGTGGTAGAACAGGAATATTTCCAGCTTACTACGCATTTATGCACCTGACCTTTTGCTTAAAGCTTCAAACACGCCACTGTCACTAGCCAGTGAATGATCTGAGAGACATGCTGAAACTCGCCTGGCTCTCCTCTCCGATCTTCTGCCACTGTCTCCTCGCAGGGTTACAGCTGTCATGGAGAAAAAACAACATCAGCTCAAGGCAACCTCTTAAAAATTAAACAAGAAACATTTATTGCAACAAAACTGGTGGCAAAATGGCACAAATGCAGTTCATTGTTTTTCTCATCCAACTTTAAGTTAAAAAGCTAGAATACAATTGACTGGAGATGTTATGTGGGAGAATTAAGGAAGGAAGTTTGTGGCTAATTCCTCTCCGACAGGACTAAGTATAAACCAATTACATTGTTACTAAATGCCTTTCTGGTAGAATAATCCCTCCTGAAGGAAGACTTACATTAATTCAACATACGTACACATGATATCCTAAACTTTTAACATTTACCTACTGAATGTACAATAGACTGAAAACAAACACAGAGACTAATTCTTTAAAGAAGTTATCAGATAACACAATGTGAGGTTTTGTTCTCATTTGTTTCCTAATACAAAGTCTCAAAGCATACTGTTTATACCACCACATAATAGCAGCTTTTATTTACAGTCTGAGAGGCATTATCAAAAAGAACCAGTGCTTTCCAACTCAGACCACTGTTCTTTCAAATTCTTGGTGAATGACTTTGAAAACTGACTGGGGGAGGAGGAAGCAATATTCAACCCCCTCTTTCACCCTTCCCTGAATCACCAGCAACACCATAAATAGCTAACTCAGCAATCATTTTCATGTTTTAAGTGTAGCAACAAAAATGATGTATAATATCAGGTTCTGCACAGGCAAGTAGGTATAGCAGCTACCAATCCTTTAAAGTACATGCATGTCCTGGGTTCAGCAGTAGCAGTCATTTTTCTCCTTCTTAGTAGCTGCTGCAGTGCTGTGGTTTTGAATTTCAGCCTGGGAACAGCGCTGATAACACCGATGTTTTCAGTTGCTGCTCAGTAATGTTTGCTCTGACCAAGGACTTTTTGAGCCTCATGCTCTGCCAGGGAGGAGGGGAAGCCGGGAGGAAGCAGAGACAGGACACC
>WYDI02023603.1:0-42829 GCA_009867235.2 Psittacus erithacus | reverse complement strand
CTGACTGGTCTGTAATTCCCCGGGTCATCCATTTTCCCCTTCTTGACAATGGGGGTTATATTTCCCTTTTTCCAGTCCTCAGGAACTTCACCTGACTGCCATGATTTTTCAAATGTGATGGACAGTGGCTTAGCAACTTCATTTGCCACCTCCTTCAGGACTGTGGATGGATTTCATCAGGTCCCATGGACTTGTGCGTGTTCAGATTCTTAAGATGGTCTTGAACCTGATTTATGGCACTAAGTGCTTGATTTGATGAAGTGTCTTTGCATATCCTAGTGTCTTTGTCAGCTCAGTCATTAGCAACTGCAAGTCAGTTCCAGCAGAATAGGATTAAATATTTAACAGTATTAGAGGCTTTTGTCAAGGAAGATCTTGGGTTTGAGATTGCAAGAAAATTGGACTCTCAATAATGAAGTAATAATTACTTTAACAATAAGAGTAAATCATTTATGTTAACTTCTCTGATGATTTAAAGGTATTTTAAGTAAGCCCACACACAAGCAGTTGGTACGTGGAAGACAGATTCTCCATAACACAAGGGTACATAAAAAAATCTTTAATTAAATCATGTATATTTTAGAACACAAGGATTCTCTCCTTCTCAAAAAAATATTGCTCTTCTTATCATGACCTCACAAGCTGTAATCTTACATAAATAACAATGGGAGAAATGTTCTAGGAATAAAATGGTCTTTTACATTCATAAGTGGACTGCAAATAAATGTTTCAAAGTAATAGAGTGGGCTGACAATATGAGACTTGTCTGTAATCATACAGCATATGTCTTGCTGGGAATACCCACAGAGAACTTAACAGTCATGTACCTTTTGAACATATACGCAGCAGACTGTATACTCATCAGGATCAGGAGACCAGCAATGTAGAGTCTCTTCTTTATATACACACCTCTCTTCTTTCCCACTGCATATTTCACGTTCTGCAGGAGGAGCTGGAAAAGCAATGTAGCACTTGGGGAAAATCTACCCTTGCAGAGACAGAAAACCTGAAGATACCTAGGACAGTTGGAAAGCCAAAGGTTACCTTCTCTGGGGTAACAAAACTGCCAGCTAAACAGCACTGTTAGGCGATTTTATTGCTGTTACCAACGGCGTGATTTTGCTTGTAGGTGGCTTGTCCTTTTCCACAGAACAGGCCTGTCTCTTAACCAGTGCCTTGGCAAAACACATGTAGATGATAGTCTTGCTCTCACTGAAGTTCTAACAGAAACTGTTGTTGGTTTCTTGCCTCTCCATATTATGGGCATGCACCTGTCTTATTTGCCCAAGATGGGAAAGTTTGCAGTTGGAACAAAGATGAAGCCCAGGTGTTGATGGCTAGATTTATCGTCAGAACTCCTAGAATGTTGAGTACAAACCCAGATTTGGCCTGGAATTATAAAAGAGAAAGGTTACGAGTTGAACTGAGTTCTTTTTTCCTTCCTTGCTGCTTAGGGTTTTGTGTATGGTTAGGTTTTATCTTTGACCTTTTTTACAATTCCATCAGAACTCCACCCAATTACACTGAAGTTGGTTTTCTTCACAAATATAATTTGTATTAGGGAAAAATGAGTTTCCATTGGATAAAACTAGAAGTTCTGAAATACTTTTAATCCACTTTTGTGGGACTTTCTCTTTTGACCTGATGTCTGTCTCTGATGTTACTTTGGAGTTCTTCTTGGATCAATTATAGGTTAGAAAAGTTATTAGGAGACATGGTATCCTGTCCATGTGGTTGGACTCTCACATCAATACGATCTACCTTTGGCTTTTTCAATCAGTCAGACATTGCCACTTCTCGTTGACAGCAAGATCTTACTAGAACATCTTCAAGAGGCCTTGCCTGTTCTTTAAAAGCTCAAGGGCATCTTTATAAGTGTTGCTATTCTTTATAATGATGAAAATTCTGAAAAGAACATGCTTTCACTCACCATATCTATCACTTTGAGCTGTCCATGTGAGAAGACAATAGCATTAGGAGGAGTGGCCACTGGGAGCATGAATGCCAATGATGCAGAAAGTGTACAGGGCACCATGACATAGAGTGGATTGAGGCAGATCCCTTCAGCCTGTGCAAGGAGGGAGAGCAAGTATGATGGTTTTGATAGACAAACCCACATAGAAATCTTTTGGAAGAGACTGTATTTGTCATGTCAGAAACCTCATTCTTTTATAAACACTGTAGTCACCGAAATGTTGGTTCTGCTTTAGCAAATTCCAGCCAATGTCTGTATGCAGCAAATGCAAGAAGTGATTTTGTGGTCAGTGCTTTGTGTTCCTGATGGTGGAATCTGATCACTCCTGCAGTATAAATTAATAATAATGGTTGTACTCCACTCTAAAAGCAGGAAAAATTGTAGAGTTGCTTCAAACTGGTTAAGAACAAAACTCAGTTATCAGGGGAAACACAATAGCCCAGCCTCTGAAGGTGAGTGGTTTAGGGGTTAGCTGAAGACTGTGGCCTATGCAAACAGATCCTGGTGGAGCTTATTCCAGTTTCTGCCTGGAACCAGCTTTGCATGCTGCAGAACTATGTCTACCCCAGCAACAGGAATCTTCTGTGGAAATGCAAAAATCTGAATTAGGTCATAGAGCTTGACTGATGCTATCACCTTCAGAGACTTCTGGAAGGCCAGTGGTTGGAGTGAAATACAGTAATGGAATGTTGCAGGGAAGCAAATGCTGCTGCTGGTGATGTCTCTATGCAGAATAAATAGGAAAAAACAAGTACAGCTGGCAGTGACCTCATGAGGTTGTTTAGGCCAGAAGGCAAAGTCTAATATGCCAATGAATTTAATCCCTTTATTTTTCAGCAGCAATGGTTTTAGAAAGGTTGAACTGAGCACAGTGTGTGTGAGTATATATGCATGCACATACATTTATGTAGATTATAAATCTTGTATTTCTGATCAGATACATGAACCAGTGCTTGGCTGTGTTAGCCAGTTATTTATAACTGAGCAGATATATGCTTGGGGAAGAGTAGAAAGCTGTTCTTATAAGAGTGTTTTGAAATGCTGGAACTTACCAGTGAAGCCAGAATAGGGAGGAAGAGGGTGGTGGTGGCCACATTGCTGGCACACTCGGTGAAAGTAGCAACAAGGAGACACAACAGGAGAGCAATAGCTGGGTGAGGGATTTGCTCCAGAGGACTCAGTTTGCTTCCTAACCATGAGGACAGATGAGACTCCTGTAACAGAGGAAAGAGGTCTGTCAGGATAGTAGGCTGGAGAAGAAATAGCCACATCACAGTCCAGTTACATTTCTCATATTGGTTCTACCTTCCCTTCTTACAGGAGCTCTCATGCAAACTGCTTTCTGTAGAACAGGTAAGAGGCAATGCTCATAGGTACAATCATTTGGTCAGTTAAAATAAAAATAAACATGCTTTCCCTTCCAAGGAATTTGAAATAAGAAAAAGATACTGCATTATAGTATGCTATTGTTGGCAAATAATTATTTCTCTGGACAGGTCATTATTACACATGATCAATATTCAGGCCTTTTTGTTTTAATCTAAACATCTTTATCTGCTTCTGAAGGTTCTCCAGCTAACCCTACATTTGTCTTCTAATTTAATTTAAATCCTGTTTCCATAAGTAGTTAGTTTGAAATAGTTTGGAGACCCATCCTGGGCACATCATCTCCTCATTCTTGCCACATCAGTTAAGGTTTATTTAATAAAACCTTCAATGTGTTGGGGTAGTTTCTTAATCATCCACTCTTCTAGAAACACAGTTAACGTGCTGCCTGGATTGGCAGTACCATCCCAGTTGCACAAGCAACAATATGATTTGTTCCTCCTAAGGAAGTCTGTCCTACTGCCACTAGCTGAGGAGATGCATGTTTAGTGCTGCCAGCATGCCCTCTTGTGTTCTGGGAGAGCACTCATGGAAAGCAAGATGGAAAACACCCAGGAAGACAAATACCAGGTAAGCAGAGGAGTGTTACCTCACTGCCTTTGGCTAAGGCAAAGCCACCTCCCAGCAGAAGCACAATGTTCCATGGCATTTTCTGGTGAACCAATTTCCAGTCCAGGAGAGCTGGGGGTGCTTCAATCTTTGGTTTGCTGCCTAAAATCCAGAGAGATTTTGTAAGCCATGTTGCATTCTCCAAAGAAAAGCGAACTTCTTGGAGAGAGGAGAGTTTAGTCTGAACATGAGGAAACACTTTTGCCAGCAAGATGAAGTAGACTGGAATTATCTCCTAAAGTAATCATCAACGAAGATTTAAAACTTGACTTGCAAAAATACTTGCATATTGCAAGAGTGATGTGTAGCTGCTCCAAAAGGTGTCGTAGAGTACAGGTAAGAGGGAGGGAAAAGTATGGCAACATTATCTGGTAAGTCATGTATTCTCTCCTGAAGACTCCAGCAGCTTTTATAGATGCATGTATTAGCGTCCAGAACGTTGCTGGGATAAGTGTTTCCTACTTAGTTAAATTACAAAACCAGAGAACTTTCATTGGTTATGTGCCTTGCCTAGCCTAAAGCATTACAGCTATGCAGGAAGAGCAGTTTGAACTCTTGTTTAATGTAAACATGCCTGTTTGGTCTTCATCTCTGAAACTGGTTGACATGTCAGAAGGGATGATGAACAACAGAAGCGAGATGAATATGGCAACTGTAGCATCAGTGACATAGCTGCAAGAGATCAGGCAGGTATTCAGTCCAGCTCTGTTCTCATTTTCATTAAACCTAGCCTACTTTATTCAAAGTGAGGAGGAGAAGGGGTTATACCTTGTATCATTTTTGTTGAACAGAACTGTTGCCCAGCCTGGGATGAAGCCAGGATCTCTTGTAAACCAGAGTGCTACCAGTAGTACAAAGAGGACCGAAACTGCTATTTCTGCAAATTTCATTGAGCCCAATTTCTTACTCTCTTCCTTGATAATTTCATAGGCCTGTTTCTCCTTCGCCTTTGCAGAGGCATTTGCAGCACAACCAAAGTTCTCACGAAAACTAGAAGAAAATGATCAAGAAATATCAGACAGATTTGCCAGATATCCTTAGAGTAAGAATCCAAATGTTATACATGGTCATATTGTCTTTTAGATAGATGTATTTATATATGTATATAGAAATATATATTATCATCATCGCATCAGCAGCCATAGGTGTTGGATAGTAACTGTGTATTACTAAGATGACCAGAGAGAAGCTTCCTGCCCCTAAAAACTCATCTTCTACAAACAGGCAGGGGTGCTATATGGACACATGGGGAAATAATGGCAATATTGGTGTGAGTGACAAGACTACATGATCACCAGGAAATAAACAGTTGCCAAGCTTTTTAAAATTATGTAAAAGGAGAGTTTTAAAAGTGCAATTTCCAGCTGAAAGTGGTGGTATTATATATTTCAGGTAATACAGCACTCTTTCAATTTTAAAGAGAGGAGGATAAGAATAATACAAAAGTGATAGGCTAAGTATTAGAGTGGTAGGTAATGCAAGCTGGTGGTATGGGGTGATTAGCACTGGGAATGGCACAATACTAATCTCATGGTCTGGAGCAACTCTTGTCACAAAGGTATTTACCAAGTGTAAGTGAAATTAAATTCCTGGTTTGAAGCACAACAGTCTTTCAGGACCTGAAAGCAATGCTGCAGAACAGGTTGTATGCAGTTTTAACTTCATGTTTTCACCTACAGAGTGTACTTAGCAGGGGTTTGATCAGATTCCTCAGAGGCAAAGTTACAGTATTTTAATAGATACTTAGTATGCTGCCCTGGTAGTGTCTGTTGTATGTGAGGACTTGGTCACTTGCTGTCTGACTTTCAGGCATAAGCTCATCAATAAAAGCATCACTTGTGTTCCAACATGTAATGAATACTTGATAACGGGCCTGTCAGCTGTGATGGAGTGCGGAAAGGGTACTTACTTAAAGCCCAAGTACAGTATCTGCAGCCAAATCCATGTCAAAACCAATAACAAGATCATGGTGGGGAAGGCAAAGGAGAACCAAGAGGCAAAGTTGATGATATTGCCATTTTCAGGAAAGAGCCTGTAGAATGCAGATGGCTGTTAGCATCCAAAATTCTGCACTCTTCTGTATTTTATGATTCAAAAAAGCAGAGGTACTGAGACCCACTAAGGAAGAGAAGCTAACTTCCCAGAAAGTTACCAAATGGGTATTTTCCTTCTCTGTGTTGGCTGGAAGTCAGCTGTGGCAGAATGATGCATTTTAATGGGTATGTAGCCCCAAATTCAGCCAGACTTACTCATCAACTTGTCCTTGCAGTATCAGATTTGGTGTTGTCCCAGTTAGAGTTGCAATCCCTCCAATACTGGCTGAGTAACAAATACAGAGAGACATTCCCTTGCTGAATTTCTTGTGTTTCTCCTCTAGCAGACTTTCATTTCTCTTTCTGTCTTCCTCGACTGTCAGGGCATAACTATTACCTAGGTCCCAAGACAGGAACAAAAGTGTTACAGGAGCTAGACTGGGTAGGAAAAGATCTTGTGCCTGCATAATTCAGTATTTCGAGGCTAGGACACAATAGACAAAGAATTCCAGGAGGTAAAACAGAGCCAGAGGAGTTGGACTGGAAGGAACTTGCTCTGTACCAGCACCTCACTCCTGGCACTGAGATTTGCATTTTGAGTTATCTCAAAGAGGGGAAGAAGGCAAGACAACTGGTAAAGAGAGACTGTTGTATGACTGCATATCTTTGGATTAGAAAGATCATTTTAATCTCTACCCTTCTGGCATGAAATTCTCCCTCAGGAATTTCCTATTATCTGATAAGTTACAAGGTAGATAATAATTGAACTAATATAACTATAGAGGGAACTAACAAACCTAATATAAAGGCTTCTGGTAGGTGAAAATTTACACATTTTGCTGTTTTACTGATTAATTATCATCTTTTCATCTTTTCAATCTACTTGCAACTTCAGCCAAGTCAGTAGATCTTATTATGCTGTTGTCTGGTTCATGGAAGAGCCTCTTAAATGCCATTGGATGCAGTTGGAATGCTTTGGGTACAGACGTCTTTTAGAATTTGCTAACAACTCTAATGACAGTGAAGAAGGCCTCAGGTCATCTTCCATTACCCGAAAGAGAAAATCACCCATAACCCACTCACCTTTTCCCTCTGTTTCTTTGAAGCTAACTGATTTAGTTGACTCTTCCTGCAGTTCAAAGGCTTTATTGATGTTTTCAGATGTTTGGCCAGGTGAATAAGACCCTGCTTCTGACTTGTTCAGCTGCTCCAGCACTGCGTGTGCTATTGGGACCATCATGGCAGTGGTGGCAGTATTGCTGATCCACATGGACAGGAAGGCAGTCACAACCATGAAGCCCAAGAGAAGTCTGATATGAAAAGGTTTGGAAAAGTCAGTTCAGAACTCAGGTCTGTGATGCTCTTTCTTCATTGCAAAGCTTTGCTTACAAAGATTTTGGTCTGGAAACTGCTTAGTAACTCACACCCAGTGGTTCCTCCTACCCTGGTCTGCTCTGGGAATGACACAGGAAGATTTAACAGTTTTAGCCAGTTACGTTTTTACATTCGTAGCACTAGGAAAGGGGAAGCTGGGAGCTTGAAGCAGTTTATCCAGTCAGTGTCCTGCTTATTTTACATGCTTCTGAGGAATACATTCCACCTAAACAACACACGTTAATGTATTATCATGTATTTCAAAGAGGAAAGCTGAATTTGATCCCAAGTGGCAATCAGTTTAAGCCGTAAGGAAGATGATCTCTTTTTTTTTTTTTTTGTCATTTTATCCCCTCTATTATTTAAGATTTTCTTCATATAAAATTCTAATCCATGTTTCAGTATTACTCTGTTATTTGTCTCGAAATTCTTCTTTAGATGAGATGTAGATTGTATATCAGATGAGAAGGGCTTTATCTGGTATGCGTTTTTATTCTATTGCTTTGTAATTTCCTTCACTATTCCCTCCTATGATCTGAGACAAATTAAATAGGGCCATGAAGCCTCTGCATAGCTTAAACTTCTAGTCTGGTAAACATTTGTTGTTTTCAAAACAAGCATCCCCATATTTCCCCTTCTTCTCAGTTAGGGTATGTTTTTGTGTTTCAGCTGAAGTCTTTCCTGACTGCCTAAAGCTGTGCTTCTGGCCAAGATTAGCAGCACCCATGTCTTTCTGGCACTGACTCTCTTGTTGCTATTTCTCCACCTAAAGTCATTTGGCGTTCCAGAAAGACACACCAGGTCTGTAACACATCAAAGGATTCCCGTTTGCAAGGTCTGCTCAGGCACTAACTCATTTGGACTGTAGAAAAGCATTTGTAGGATACGATTTGCAGATTCACATGAGAGACGACAGGCAACTAAAGCCATAAAGTCCTTTATCCCACAGTGTTACTCACAGGGCTGGTCTCACACCAGTGATAAGCAAGACCCGCAAAGCAACGCGCTTGTGTAGGTGCCAGTTCTCAATAGCGATGGCCATCAGCAATCCCCCAATGAAAAGCATATTGCTGTCCTTCAGGTACTCCCGGCACACCTGTAACATGGAACAAGGGAGAGAAAATAGTGACAAGGAGCCAAGAAAGAAGGCAACTTCTGAGGGAGGATCTCGTTCTGGAGACATTAGCACGGAGTAACTATGGATTGCATCTCAACAGTGAATTTGCTTTGATTCAGATTAGCAGCTCCACCAAGGGTTCACTCTAGGCTCATGCAAGTCCTGTTCTATGGAAAGGACAGGTGACTGCTGTGTACCAGTAGTGCCATTTGCTCTTCTTTGCTCTGAAATTCATCTTAGAAATAACCCCAAACAAGCTGACCAACAAGCACATAGGCAAACATGTATAGAGTAAGATTTCTTACTGTTGTTGAATCCATTATATTCATCAACGGGAAGAGCACGACAGGGAGGAGAGATGTGACAGCCAACGGCAGTGCTTCCGTACACCAAAACAGTGCCATCACTATGATAACATAACCACATTGGGCCTCCTGACAGAAGAAGAGTACATGCAATCAGAACAGACTGTACATGTTACTTAATCTTTGAGAAAGCAACAGCCCATAGTTACATTCATTGCCTGATAAAGGGGTTAGAGAAAATGTAATTCTCTGTCTTCCCCTCTTATCTATCCTCCTACCTGTGCAGATCGTAATCAACTGGCAAACAATTCAACAACCTTGTGAGGAAAAGATGGGGGCCTCCAATGGGGAAAACAAAGGACCATAAGAAAAGAAACAAATTGATGACTTTGAACCCTTTATGATAAGGATTGGCAGTTCCTGCACAGGGTTCGGAATTCTGCTGATGGAGGTGCAGGAACAGGTACTGAGCCAGCCACGTTTCCCCACCTTTTTCTCCACGTGTTTCAGGACATGGCTTAGGTGAACTCCAACTCATTTCAACAGCCTTGGTTCCTTGTACCTTAATAAATACCTTTATCTGTTCTTTACTGGATTTTTAGCTTAGTACAGACTTTGAAAGGCTCACTGACAAACCAGTCACAAAGCAGTTTCAGCTTCCACTGACTCTATCTGGCTTTTTTGAAGCAGGTATGATCCCCTCTTTCATGTTCCTTTTTCTGAGAAAACACTTCTAATTCTTTGGAGAACCACTCTAAGCTTTTTATACAAATGTTTAACTCAGTCCCTATACGCTAGATAACTTGTCACAGCAGGTTTTCACCTAGATGGGCTGATGAAGAGAGCAAGGAAAAGTAACACTGCAGGTTACAGTGTCCTCCTCATTTTGCAACTGGCACAATAATGGGTACTAGCAGATCCAAAGAAAGAAAACAGTGGTTGTGTGGGCTTGGATGGGCATGAATGAATGAATGAAATTCATATGAAATTGATTTCATCTCAATGAAAATGTAGTGATGCTAAATAAGGAAACCATTAATGAAGAGATGAACATTGTCATGGTGAGATTACAGAGGATTAAACCGAGGAACTGAGATAATGCCTGCCTGCAGGATCAAACTTGTGATGCTTCAGAACATGCTGAGGACTTCTGGACATGGCCTGGAAGTTATGGAGCTGGTGAAGGGAAAGTATGAACAGGGGAGCTGAGCAGTCTGGAGGAAAGAAAAAGATCACAAAGTAGGTGGCAAATTACCAAAGCTGCAGGGCTGGAGAAGCAAACCCAGAAGAGATTCATGAAGAGATGATAAGATGCCTTTCTGAGCCTTATTTTTGAATGATAGCATTCAAAATCTTAACTACAAATCCCATCAAACACTAAATGCAATTTTTAATGTTGACGATCCTTTTTTTCTCCCATTTTTGATCCTAATAGACACCAGTGGATGTCTTTTGAGAGACCCTGGCAGGGCTTCGGAAGATATATTGTAGGCCCAGTGCTATTCTCTTCAGCCTGCTGTGCACAGGCTCCCAGTAGAAGCTGGAACAAGGCTTTTCACATGACCAGTTGTCCTGTAAGGACATTTCTTTGTCATTAGACAAAACCTTGAGCATTGTTTGCTCTCATTTGTAATAGTTCAGTGTCCAAAGCTGTCATTATAGTGCAAGTTAATAGCTCAGCAGAAGAGAAAAATGTGAAATTCCATTCTGTAGGTTCTGTGCTCACAACCCCTCCTGCTGAGGCACCAGCTTTTCCTGCTTAACGTACCACGATGCACAACTCCAACACAAGAAACCTTCTTACAGATTGCAGAGGGAAAAGTCTAGGACAGTTTGAATTTATTGTGTTGTAAGTGACTGCCTAGAAACCAAAAAGAGTAATTTTGACAGAGGAACTGAACCAAAACATTCCACAGGCAATACAAAGGACTTATTGTATGGTCACAATGACTCCACCAAGTAAGTTTGAACTCGTGGCCTCAGGACAAAGAAAACCCATCGCTCTCTTTCTGGCTACTTAAAACTGTTCTGAGGCAGATCTCTTTTAACTTCAGGAACCCTTTTGGCTATGGAATGTTAAGTAGCAAAATAAGATTCTTTTTCCTGCTTTTTCTTCTTAGTAAAGGTTTAAGTGATACTTTAAGCTATTTTCTTTGCACAGCATGGGAATAAGAAGGCACTCTTGCATCAGTTACCACATTTCTCCTCAAGCCAGTGCCATGCTCTCATTCTTGCTTGCAATCCATAGCTCCAAAGTCTCTGATAACATAACTCCAAAAAGACTGCTGTGAGGAGGAAAGGGCTTTGGGACAGGCTGCATGAAAAGACAAGGAAGAACTACTGGAGCGAGGATGGAGCCTGGCAAAGGAGACAAGAAACTGGGAGTCAGATGGGATTTGGGGGCAAGCAGAGACCGGAGCAAAGAGCTGGGACTTGATGTCCCAAGAGCAGTGACAGGAGAGGTAGACTCAGACTTACTAATGCTGGGACAGCAATAAAAGACCTGAAAAGTAGAGATTAGAGCTGTCTGCATTGAGAGACTGGGAGGCTGAGGAATAAGTCAGAGAGCACTGGCAGTCTGCCTGCTCAGCACACTGTGTTTGGATGATCAGTGCCTCAGAAATACCTCAACAAATGCTACAGGGATTTGGAGTTAACGAAGGAATTCTAGGCAAAGTGTCTTCCAAAGCTGGACAATTTCAATTTTAAATCACTGTTTGGAAAGATTCTTATAGGAATATGCTAAAGAAAGAGTGAAATATTTATTACTTCATCCTCATGTATCAGAGTGCCTTGTTCTTCTGACCAAGGAAAATGCCTCTTCTATCTGGCAGTGACAACAAAGGAAAAAAAAAATTAAAGGAAAAAACCAAAATATGGACTGCATTCTTTTAGGAAATCGGAAGGGGAATTAAAAATTGAGCCTCAGATTGTATCTTAGGTTTACACATATGAGCTTCAGCACAGAAAGTCCTTCACTACATCAGGTAGAAGCAAAGCAAAAGCTACAAAATCACTTGTCACTGAGCATTCTTCTAGAATATGCTATCGCAAATGTATCTGTTCATCCATCTACATCCCATGGCTTCTATATTCCCTCACTACCAGTAGTCAAAGGAGTCTGCTCATCAAACAAAAATATCTTAAAGCCATAAATGAAGTGTCTCTGAGGAAGGACCTGTATGTTCTCCTCAGCTTTGTCATTTAAAAGGAACAACTCTAAGGAGAGATTTGGAGATGTGGCTCTCAAATTCAATTTAAAGAGGTCTTACCTTGGTAGGAACAGCCAGAGGCAGGGGAAGAAACAAGAGGGGTATAAGCACCACAAGCAGGTATTTCTTGCAGGCCAGGATAATCTGCAAGAAGCCAGGCATGGTGCTGGAGCTGGCCCAGTGCTGAAGGACCCAAGCTCTGCTGCTGGAGGCTATATAAACAAGTGGGAATATTAACCATTGACCTCAGGAGGTTGGGTGTTGTTTTTGAAACTGTAATCCGAGAAAGAAGGAAGAGAACAAAGAAGGGAGGAGACAGCAAAAGAGTGTCAGACCAGGTACTTTCTTCAGACAATCTTCCTGATAACTGATCAATCCAGTAGAGAATTAACTCCTTGTGGACCAAGTAGGTTTATTAACAGCATCCTGAAATGACCTATGCTTTTTAACAGAACATTGTCTTGTCTAATGCCTTCTTTGAGTAAGTATTGTTATTCCTTCTATAAAAAAGAGAAACTGCTCCTTCATATGAGACAAGGGGGGCACAAAATCACAAAATGAAATATATAAATGTTTAGAATCAGTTTATGTAATGTGAAGTTTGATGGCTTTGTAACAGTAGCAATGGAAAATTACTGAGGTGCATGATTCACAGAGAAAAGAGAATAGAGTACAGCTAGAGAACATACTGAGAATTCTTGTATAAGATAAACCGTGGTAGTTGATACAGTTTTAGGCCCTTACGACCGTAGTACAAAATGAGTGTAAGAAAAACAGGATAGAAAAATGGCAGGTAAGGATAAGGAGTGTCTGGGAATAGCAGGTTTCCAGGATGGGCTGCAGTTAAACTAACTGATAAGTAGAAAGACAAGATGATTGCTGTGCTGTTAATGAACCAATTAAGCTGGTATAAACATTTACTGGGTGTGCTTCAGAGGCTGCCAGAAGTGATGAAGTTTGTTGGAAGAAGTAAATGACCCTCAAAGACCACCACCAGCACATTTCTGTGCGCATGTGGGGAAACTTTCTGGAAAATGGTGTAATCCATACGTAGCCTTATCAATATGTATGTATGCCCAGTAGCTATATAAGGACGGCTTGTGTAGCAGTATGAAGACACACATTAGTAGGAGCTATCCCCTGTGTCTCCCGGTGCTGCAGTAAAGAATACCTGCTTGTCAACTTGAAAACTTTGTTGGTGACTTTGCTCCTGGAGTTTTCTCCGAATCACATAATAGCTTGAAGTTCTGCAATACTCAAACTGTAGAGTTTAGAAAGGTCAAGAAGCCCTACATACACATCATTGTATTCACTGAGTTCTTTAGGTAGCAAAACCCACTAGGACAGAGGTTCTGGTACCAGATGCCACATCAAGTCCCCATGGAGAAAGGGACTCGCAGTCCTCACCACCTGAGAGCAGGAGCACCCATCTCTGTGTAATACAACCCTCATGACATTCCTTCTTTGTTCTACTCATGGAGCAACAGGGGAAATACTAAGGTCTGGTCAGAACTCACTTTCTCCCACCTGGCAGCCCAGTAGATTATAAAACAGATTTAGGGCCAGAGAGGGAACCTTATACTCTGATGTAGCCTGTTGTAGCTCAGTGGATTGGGAAAGACTTGGCCACAGTGCATCACTTTGCAAATATCAGGCTGGGGATTCTTGACCTTGCTCTTGAAGGTCTATAGACAGAGCTTTGGTAGCCTGCAGCATGTCCTGGGCAGGGAGGTGAGTGCTAAATGACCAGCAGTTCTTGGTCATTTTAGCAAGAAGCTCTCCAAATCCAAGCAGTGAATTACTTAGTTCTGTGAATATGCAGGAGTGGAACTAAATTTTCCAATCCCAAAGGGAGTGTCTTGTTAATGTCACTTTGATGTCTTTATTTGGTAGATCAAGCAAGTGCATACTTCAGATAATGATGATAACATTTCCATTTTATTGGTATAAATTAACTCTGTTTATAGCTTACTCAAGCAGAGAGAGAGGAGCACAGACATTAGGTCACCTGATGTCAGCACCACAAAGAGCTTCTGCTCTTTCCCTCTCTCACCCCTTTTCTGCCAGGGCTTGTGATTGAAAACCAGTGAGGTTTCAGCTGCCAACTCACAGCTCTCTTGCAAACTTGATTTAGGCATACTGCTCACAAGAAACAGCATCATGTAACTTAACTGCCAGTCCTGAGCGTTAGCACTTCACCCTTGGTACAAAAAGGAATGAGAAAGCACTTTCAAATGAATTATATTTATATTTTTGCTTCTATTTAAGGTTGAATTAGTGGCTGAAAAGGTGCAATGACGAAATCAGCCAATGGCAAAGTAATTGTTCTACTTTCTACTCTTATGTCCTAAGTTTGCAATGAAAATCTAAACCGACACCTTCTTTTCACATCTGTCTTATGAAGGTAGCTGCAGCATGGCCAAAGGGGAATAACCAACAATGTGAAATGATTCCTGCCGGTTCCTCAGGAGCAGCATATCCACACGAATTGTCTCCACTGGAAGGTGAGTCCTGTTGCTTGCACAGATGCTATAACCAGGCACTGCAAGTATGTTACTGCAGAATGACTGGTTTATGTGTTCAGGGGGATTGGTCAAAGCTTCACTTGTAGCCCATTAACACGCCCTCAGTGGTGTCAAAGGACTGATGCCAGTTTGCGTTAACTTGGAACCACTCCAGTTTATGTAGATGGGTTAATCTAACACTGAATTTGGTCGTTGGAATTTAAAAAACAACTTGGTCTTTGCTTCCTGATCTGCTTTTCCAGTTAGACCAAGCCCAGCAGGGAACCAAACAGCACAGCCAAAACCTCTGTGTTGCAGCTCTAAGTTATTTTGTCCTTTCAAAACAAGAAGCATTTTCTAATGTGCTGTGAATCAATAGGAGTGATTACACATTGCAAACCACAACAGTTGTCAGATCCTAGTGCATTTATGGAATCCTAGAATGGTTTGGGTTGGGAGAGACCTTAAAGCTCACCCAGTTCCAACCCCTGCCACGGGCAGGGACCCCTTCCACTAGAGCAGCTTGCTCCAAGCCCCTGTGTCCAACCTGGCCTTGAACACTGATAGGGATGGGGCAGCCACAGCTTCTCTGGGCACCCTGTGCCAGCACCTCAGCACTCTCACAGGGAAAAACTGACTCCTTTAAAACGCTGATTAGAACTTTTCCTTAGGAGATAAGAGAAATAAAACAGCGTTTAAGTCGGAATTTCTTTACCCGTCGATCAACAGCACCGAGGGGGTTGAAAGCCTTGTGCATGGCAGGGATGCAAGCGCCAGCCGCGGCGCCTGCTCTCACTGCAGCTGACACAGATCCCTCCCTCGTTCTGCAGGAGGAAGCGCCGCGAACCCCGTGCCGGTTCCCCGATGGGGCGGAGCGGAGTCGCCTGTCCCTGGCAGAGCGCGCTGCCCCTCTCCCCGCCGCCATGGCCGCGCCATCGCCGCCCCCCGCCCGCCGCTGTCCCCTGCCGCTGCCCGCCGCCGAGCCGCTCCTTTTCCTGGCCACCCTGTCCCTCGGCCTGCAGGGCCCGCTCGCCACGCAGTACCTTTGGGACCGGCTGGGGGCCGAGCGCGGCTACAGCGGCCCTAATGCCACCGGCCCCGCCGGCTGTGGGAACGGCAGCACGGCCACCGACCCCCTGCGGCAGGTGGGAGAACAAAGAGGGGCGTATGCGTGTGTATGGGGGGGGGGGCGGGGGGGGGGGGGGGCGACATGACTTGGGGGTGCTGTTGCCCCCGTGGAGCTCTGGGGTGGTGGTGGGTGCTGCTGGCCCTGGATCTCATGTGCCTGTCTCTTGCAGGAGGTGGAAGTGCTGGTCTCCCGTTGGAACCTCTGTATCAACCTGGGAGGCTTCTTCGTTGGTGTCTTCTCCGTGACTCTCTTTGGACCATGGAGTGACAGCGTAGGCCGCCGTCCTGCGCTCATCCTTCCAGCGCTGGGTATGGCTTTGCAAGCGGCCATCTATCTCCTCGTCATGTACCTCCAGCTGCACGTTGCCTTCTTTCTCCTTGGCCGTGTTTTGAGTGGCCTCATGGGAGACTACAACCTGATCTTGGCCAGTTGCTTCGCCTGTGTGGCCGACACCAGCGATAAACACGCACGTACGTTCCGCGTGGCCGTGCTGGAGGCATGCCTGGGCACTGCGGGCATGCTGGCCAGCATTGGTGGTGCCCAGTGGCGCAAGGCCCAGGGCTACATCAACCCCTTCTGGCTTGTGCTCGCTGCCAGTCTTGCTGCCACTGTCTACGCCACTTTCTGTCTCCAGGAGTCAGTGAAGCAGCGGAAACCAGCCAAGCTCTTCACGCTCAGTCATTACAAGGCTGTCTACAAGCTGTACACGACCCCAGAAAACCTAAGCTCCAGAAGGAAGCTCGCTCTTTACACCCTGGCTTTCTTTCTTCTTGTCACAGTACATTTTGGAGCCAAAGACCTCTTTGTTTTGTATGAACTTGGCTCCCCTCTTTGCTGGGCTGCTGACCTCATTGGATATGGCTCAGCTGCCACCTACCTGGTTTACCTGAGCAGCCTGGGGGGGCTGCGCCTGCTGCAGCTCTGCCTTGAAGACACTTGGGTGGCAGAGATAGGATTGCTCTCCAACATTTCTGGACTGGTTGTGATTTCTCTTGCTGCTACGACGCCACTGATGTTTACAGGTGATGCTGCATCTCAGGCTCTTAGCTTAGAGATGCCAGGAGATGTTTCTGGTAGTTTCAAGCTCATCGAATCATAGAATAGTCAGGGTTGGAAAGGACCTTAAGATCATCAAGTTCCAACCCCCCTGCCATGGGCAGGGGCACCTCCCACTAAACCATGTCACCCAAGGCTCTGGCCAACCTGGCCTTGAACAGCCCATGTACTGAAAACTGGGGCTTTGTAACAGCAAAGCTGTCCTAACACCGAAGCTGAAAGTGCAACCGGATAGTCCATAGAATATTAAGTTTCCCATAAGCTGTATTACACTACAGAAGTAGACTGAAGTGCATTATCAGATGTAGGAGGGTGAGTTTGGTCTAAATATAGCAGAGAGAAAGAGTCTGGAGCTACCGATTTCTGGGATTGACTTTATTTTTCAGCTGAGCTTTCCCTAATGTACTGTATCTTGCTTACAGGTTATGGGGTTCTGTTCCTTTCCATGACAGCCACTCCAGTCATCAGAGCCAAGCTCTCCAAGCTGGTCAGTGAGACAGAACAGGGTAAGGAGTTAGTATGCTTAAGCCAGATCCTGAAACACTGGGCTTCTCGAACAGTGAAACCAAACTGCTTTGGGAGGTGAGGACTTCCCTGGCTCCTGTGGCCTCCTGTGCTCCCACATTCACCCTCAGGCCCATGGTAGCAGCGATTCAGATGCTACATTTTAAGATAAGGACAAGGGAAGAAAAGCAAGATGGAAAGTATTGCATTCACACTCAGGAATAGTTTGTTCATCCTATTTGTTTCCAAACTTTTGCAGGGAGCAAGAGTTAAAATGGATTATACAATGAGCAGAAAGTAGTGAGTCCCTGACCAGAACTTCTTTCTGTAGATCAGTAACAGTGGGAGGAAACCCAGTGTTGTTGGAGGGTTATATCATTGACCATGGGGAAAGATCATGGATAACCCATCGGAGGAGTGTATTTGCCTTCCAGTAATTTATTTGTAGAGCTTGCACTTACTCTTAACGCTGCACTGGAATGACTCCACAGGCAGCCAGAAGGGAGGAGGTGACTGCACAATTTGTGTTTATTATAATGAAGGTGGCACATACTTGATACATTTTTGATGCTAAGTTTATAACGTGCAATCTTCTGTTGTACTTAATGTTCAACAGGCGATAAGATGTGCTTGGTGTAAACAAATCCACAGAGCCTTGTCTTGAAGCATTTATGATGAAGCTGATAGCTAATATCCTTGGTCATCTCCAGTGATACAAATTGCGAAAGTCAGAGAAGCTGAACTTGACAAGTTGGAACTTGCCAGGCCAGTGCGGTGTGCCTGCTCTCTGCTCTCAGCTCTTCCTTGCCACACATGATACCCAGACACCAGTTCTCTGATGGGAAGTGCAAAGCCTTACAAAGACTGACAGAATCCCACTGAAGGTGATGTGGTGAAGGTGTTTGCAGGCAGGGCTTTCTCACCATTGACCTCTTCCATGTGTTTTCCAGGTGCTCTCTTTGCTTCTGTTGCCTGTGTGGAAGCGCTGTGTTCACTTGTGGCTACAGGAGTGTTCAACTCTCTCTACCCGGCCAGCTTGCACTTCATGAGGGGATTCCCATTTCTTTTTGGGGCTATAATCCTCCTTATTCCAGCAGCTATTATTGGGTAATTTACTTCAAACACCTAAACTTTGCCTTAGGACTTGTGAAGTGTAATACGAAAAATACCATTTGCTTGCATAAAGGCTCACAGTTTTTAAGGTGTATATTAAGTTATGCTTGTGAGAGGGTGTTTAGTGCCCCAGTTAGGTAGAGGAGCAGGTCCATTTCTTCTGGCATCTGAATCTTAGTGATAGGATCCATGATGCATCTTGAGTCACGTAGCTGCTGATTTTAAAAGCACTTCAAAGTCTTGAATTTGAAAGTCCTCCTTTATGGGAGAGATGGAGCTCTCTTAGTGGTCTCTCTTCCTGGGGTTTCCGTTGTGATAGAAAATAAATCCCCTGGTAAGTCCTGGGACAGAGAATGTGTTGGGATTTGCAATAAAAGTGCAGCAGCTCCTGGCAGTATCATTTTGTTCTGTTCCTTTGAAACTTTAAAGCTCAGTTCATTCAGCAACATGCCAGTGTGCCTCCATAGGCTCTAACTGTTCTTTCTTTCTTAGGTGGATAGAAATCTGGGACTCAGACCGCGACTACAGTCACTTTTCAGATGCTTCCCTGTCCCCTGCAGATGGCTGAGAAGCAACTTAGCAACAAGGACTTGGCCAGCTCAGCAGTGTGCCCATCTGAAGACTGCTCTTTATACTTGCCTTGAAGGACAGATCAGTGTGGGAGGGACACTCTGTCCTTACTAATCTTTAAATGCCAGATAGTTTGAAACTGTGGCTAAGACTACCAGTAAGAACTTGACCTGCAGATGTCAATGCCTCCTCACTGTTGTGTAGGCTCATCTGGCAGAGAAAACCCAAGAGACCCAAAAGCCAATCAAGGGTAAAAGCTGTTGGCCATTTGCAAGGCTGGTTAGTGGTTTGGGGTTTGGTGAGGAGGAAAGGTTTATGCTTTTAGTGGTGAGAGAAGGCTGAATTCTGTTTTAATTGCCAAACATTTGCTGGTGTAGGGACAGGATGAGTGTCTTTGGAGGCAATTTGTTTTTATTGTATGAGCGTAATTTTGTGTCATTGACCTCAGTTCTGCTGCCCTTCCCAGGATATGTTGATGCCAGCAAGTAAACTTCTCTTGAAAACTGCCATAAACCAGCAGTTCTGTGTACTCTGCATTGCACACATGGTTCAGATACATGCAGTCATGCCTTTACTGTGCAGTTGCTTGGTAGACATGTTACTTTCAGGAGGAGTAAAACCTCCATTGTCTTCTATGATTCTTAGAGCTCTTCACATCATTTGTCCTTGTCTCACTCTCTGCTTGCCTCCATTATTTTCCTTCTGCTTCATTTATTGAAGCCTTTGCAGTAAAGCAGCAGCAGCAGCAGGAAGTTAGCTGCAGTGTGGAGAGGGAGCATGTGAGAGTCCAGAACCAGGAAAAATGCAGGTTTGGGACTTGCAAGCAGCTAAAGCTTGCTTTTCGTGAGCACGGGAGTAAAGGAAGTGGAAGTGCTTAGTCTGTGGCCTGTCCTTCAATATACAGTAAATATGAAATGCTTACATACAGCTTTGTTCCCTGTTCCTTAGGAGCTTGTGGTAAAAGGAGGAGGTTGCAAGAACTTGGTGTTATGCTGCTTGCTTTGTGCAGTTACGTCTGTGGACGCAGGCAGAAGTTGTGTCAGATTAACAGGCTCAGCCCAGAATCAGCCTCCCTGAGGAACAGGGCGTGCTGTGAGTGCTGTGTTAGATGTTTGTAGCTGAACTGATTGTGAAGTTAAGTCTCCTCTACCAGGGACACCAGTGCTAGCAAGTGCAGTAAAATGGAACTCCTGCACTGCCTCTGCTTTCCTGTTTGTGTCAGGGCATTTGCAAAGGAGAAATTCAACAGGAACTATTGTGCTCTATTACAAAAATTACCCTGAAGTTTTTCTAGGCTCTCCTCCAAGAACTCCAGCCGTGAAGCAAATACATGATCCATGCATCGTGACTCTGGGCAGCAGGTAAAGAGTCCCTGGGGATGTAGCAACCTACAGCAGCCCATGCAGAGATGAGTGTGAAGCATGAGTCCCCACAGAGAATGATGCCTGGAGGATGTCAGTTCTGCTGCCCCGTCAGAGAATGAGAAACATGACAGCAAGAGGAGGCTGCAGGGAAAGAAGCATGTGACACAGACAGAGGTGTGAGTTTTGACTGTAAACCAGATTTATTAATAATGTCTGAAAGAACAACTAAACCCTTTCTGACATGACACAGCAAAGGAATAAGGAAAGGTGGGAACAGGAGAATTCGCTTCTTTAAGACTGCTGCAGCTGGAAGGGGCTAGGTATGGGATGTTTTGTCAAAAACAGGGTGAGTTCCTTAAGGTGAAGATAACTGAACGATGGGGAAACAGGAAGAGTCAGGGTCTGGGCAGCTGGAGCATGAGATGGTATCTCACTGCAGGTGACACCCAAGCTGTAGAGAACAAGTAAAGTTAATCTGTATCTTGAATGGTGTGTGAGGAGGATTGCTAGAGAGCTCCTGGGAAACGAGACACAATGATCTTACTGTGTATTATTGTGGGGAAGACTTTGTGTGGGACTCCTTCAGTGGCCATGGAGGCCTTGACAATCAATCAGTACTTGGAGTTTTCCCTGAAGCAGCTTACAAAAGGCTTTAATCCTTTGGCAGATTCACCTTTGGGCTCATCTGTTGGCTTCCTTGTGTTTAATCTGGAGATTAGATAGGTTCTATTTGTGATGAGTGCTGGCTATTTGTGATAGGTTCTATTTGTGATGAATGCTGGTTAATACAGCTATTAACCTTTCACTGGAGAGCAAAGACGCCATTAACTGTGAGCTGATAAGAACTATCCATAAAGCTGTGATTAAGCACCAGAATTTAACTTCTTTTTTTTTTTTCCCCTCAAATGTCCATGGATCTAAGCCAAAAGGAAATGGGTTTGTGTTCCTGGCAATTAAGACAAGCAGCAAGGGTTCAGGGAGAGCCAGGAGACAAGGTGGCTCAGATTCCTTATTACCTCCTGAAGGAGTTATCGTGAGCAGAGGAGCTTGCTACTTCTACAGGGTGGTACCTCAGCCTGATCTCCAGAGCATCAGGGCAGACTGCTGCTCCCTGGCCATGGCTTCATCTTCCTCCTGTGCATGCTCTGAAAAAGGATGTCATTTTGCGTTATTCCCTTTACATCAGAAAAGACAAACTCAGGTAGGAGCTGCAATTTCTGGTCCTAGTTGCAAAATGGTATGTTGTTGAGAGCCTGCTCACCCTCTTAGGCACGCAGGAGAAGCAGGGTAGAGCTGGGAGGGCAGAACTTCGGGAGGTGTGTCAGGGTGCCCCTGATTCCTCATCTGAGTGTTAGTCCCCCTCCCAGCTGATGTTTACACCTTGCACATGGTGTTCTCACCTCGAAGCCTTCACCCACCCTTTGCATCAGCTTCACTCCTGATGTTGCAGGGTGAGTAACTGCAAAGTGACCTGGTGGGCGTTGAGGAGAGGTTGGTAGAAACAAACAAATACTACTTGGTATTGAATCCAGCAGAGACTAGAGACAAACCTGAGCCTGAAGAGCTTAGCCAGGGCTGTCAGGGGTGGGTGGTAGTCAGCAAAGAGATACACCAGCTCCTGTTTGAAGGAACAGACCATGGAAGCACCAACAGAATAAAACGCAGCCAGTGTTTAACTGCACAAGTACAGAACAGCAATTAACATCTTCCGTATTTACATGGATATGGTTTCCAGAGATCCAGCCTCCTATGCCCTGTAAATATAGACCTGATATTGTGGTAAAGCTGAGGCACCAGATGGTGGGGAGGGATTGTTTTAAAAGCACTTTTTGCAGAGATCCTGCAGAAACTTCACATGATGTTGTCTGAAAAGAACAACTTGTCATAACCCCAAACTTCCATTGCCAGAGTTAAGAACACAAAGTGCCTTTGCAGCATTAGGAGATGGAAGGCCTTAAAAGGGGGAGTGAGCTCTGTTGATAAAGGGACATTACTGGGAAAGAGAAAGCTGCTGCTGAGCTGTTGAGTGAGTAGGCCTCTGTGTTATCTTTACTAAACATAGAGATTTCGTAGGGCTTAGCTTTTATTTGCCCTTTCCTGCTCTTGGCTTCTGACCATGATATTCCCACAGCACACAGGAGAGGCCATACACAATGCTTAGGGACCGTTTCCTCTCAACTGCTCTTCTCTCCTGCATGTCCTCTTGTGATGTATCCCTCACCAATTCCCAAGTTTTGGTTCCTCAGAAGGCCTTTTCTCTTTGGACATGTTTCTCTTCCTCTTCAGACGTGCTTTCCTCGCACTCCCAGCACTGCAGGAAGTATAGCCTATGTGTCCTGCCTTCCCAGGGGAGGATGTGGAAGACAACTCATCCATCCCAGAGTCCACCTTAGCTTGGCTCACCAGGCACCATGTGAGTAGTAGTCCTTTAGTACCAAGGGCTTGTATTTGGAGGGCAAAAGGGAGGTAATGAGCCACAGGCCTTGTCTCAAGACAGGGTATTAAGATAGGGAAAAATAGAGGGATAAATCTGGCCCCACATAAAAAGGAGTCAGCTGGGGAGTCTCTGAGGGGCTGAGGCAGCTGTGCTGGTTCTAAGTTTGCCCTAGGGAGGACAAGCAGTCCAGGCCATTCTCTGACCCGGCTGAGGAGTCCCGCGAGGAACGTCCCTGCAGAAAGCGGATGATTTTGTCGATTGTGGCTTCCTGGTACTCGTGGGACCACCTGAGATCAAGGGAAAACTTGGGTTAATGTTCCTTCATGTGAGATGCCACAGGATGGCTCAGTTCATCTGGGCCAGGAGCCAGAGAGCCCTTTCTTCCACGCCAGCTCCCTAGGAACCTCCCTTTTCCTCATGGAAAATGAAGGAGCACTGGATGCTACTGGAAAGCCCCTTTGTGCCTGTCAGGCTGTCAGGCTATGAGCAGGTTGGGATGCTATCTCAGGGGAAGCAGGAGGTGAGAGGTGCGCAGGGGAGCTGTGGAACCTTCTGGCATTGCTCCTGCCTGGAGCTCTCAGCCAGAGGAGCCCTGAGCACAAAACCAGAGAAGGCCTGTGGTGGGGACCTTTGCTCCCTTCATGCTTTGGATAACTCCAAATGACTTAGCTCCCCTTTGGCCTGTTCCACCTCCCTCATCTGTTTCTTCCTTATTTCCTTGTGCTCTTTGCTACTGCTTGTGCAAGCTGTTCTCTTCAAGTGTCAAAGAAACTCATGGTACAAGTGCCTTTTACTTACTTGATGCCATTGAATTTCAGGACAGCCCTCATGTCCTTGGGAAGTGTTTCTGGATCTGGCCACTCAAAATGGTCTGTAACAGGTACAATGTTCTTTCCAGAGTTCAGGGCTGTCACAATCTCCTGCAGGAACAAGTGCTCAGGATATGGCCTGCGTCATCCCATTATGGACCTTTTCCTGCTCCAACATCCACCAACCTCCCACTTGATAGCATCTCCTACCTTGTGCACCCAGTCCTTACACTCAGGGTCTTCCATGCATTTATCCAGTGCATTGGGTGAGAGGACCAGCACAAAATTCCGGGCACTCACGACACTCTGGATAAGCTTGTCCTCAAACTTCCCTGCCTCCAGCTTCTCCACGTCGATGAACACACTGAAGCCGTGCAGCTGCAGGTGGACCTTCAGAAGGCTGATGGCAAGAGTTAACAGCACCATGAGGAGAGCTACAGGGTTTCACATGCTCTCAGGCAAGCTGTGGTGAGACAGAGGAGCAGTGAAGAGGCTCCCACAGAGAACAGCATGGTCCTTGAGATGCCAGCTGCCAGCCCAGCCTCCTTACAGGAGAGCTGGACATTAACTCCCTGCTGTGGTCCCCTACAGCCCTATGAGCACAGCGTGAGAACAGGGTAAGTTAGTGTCAAAGAAGGACAGGGTGGCAGTGACAGGACTGGGAATTAGCCTGTCCACCATGCAGTGTATGGCACATGCTGGCCCCATTTGCACTGCAGCTTTTGGCAGCCTCTCCCTCCTCTGCATCCTGTGGCTTTCCCAGCTCCATGCTTTTCCCACAGCTGATCACCAGCCTTCAGCAGAACAGCATGTCCTTGCCTGCAGCACTCACCTGGCCAGCTGCGACCCGGTGCTCCTCCTGTAGCTGATGAATACATCAGTGCCATTGGATGCCGTTTGCAGTGTTATAGGGGAGTGAAGCATTTCTAGACAGAGCAAACAGCACCCAGAAGTTAAACCCACCAAAAAGCTCATCCCAAACAACCCCCCACCCTTAAGCATCAGTGGGACCCTCACCTCTTGCAGCGGTGAGGATGCGGACGCGGTGGAAGCCGGTGTTGATGTGACAGTCCTCCTGCAGCTGCTGCTCTGTCACCCTGTGCAGGAAGTTGCGGTTGATGCCGCATGTGAGCAGGTTGTAGGTGTACTGACGAAACTTGGGGTCGATGCTGCCCAGCCAGTCCGCCAGGTTGCTGTGGTCACACGTGGAATAGTTTGCAAAGGTCTTCAGCTCTGTCAGCTCCCGGAAAAACCTGGCAGAGAAACAAATGGAAGCATGGAGTGGGGAAAGAAGGCTGCTGGAGCAAGCAGGACTTAAGAGACGTTTGGTACCGCATCTTCTTGTCTGCATAGGAGAGAGTGCAGCTATGTGCCATGGTGAAGAGTGAGCCAAAGGAATAGAAAAGGAGAAAAGTTGTGTGACTGTTGGTCTTCAGGACACAGAGGTATGAGGAGCTCAGCTAAAGGAGGAGAAGCTCAGGTAAGTACCCATCTTTCTGGGTAACTTGCAGGATCCCACCTCCCCTGTGCCATAAATAGTCTCTTCCCATCCCACACCTCTCCCCATTGCCAGATTCCCTTTGGGACTGCATAGTGCACTGGAAAAGTCCTGGCAGGCCAGGATTTGCATTTTGAGGATCTCTATTCTTGTCTTGGCAAGAAGGGAAAGGTACACACCTGTGGTGATGACCATGAAGGAGGCCAGCATGTGCTGGTGGCGGTCCTACCTTTTCCGAGTGATACTGGAGTCCATCTCCAAATCTTTCTGCAGCTCCTGCTCCGTCAGCCTCAGGAGAATGTCACCATCCACCTGGTGGTCCTGCCAAGAGAAATCCAGGCTGGAAAAGCTGTTGGGTGAGATGTTTATACCTCTGCTGTGAGATGGGGCAAAAGGGCCCATCCAGCTGTCCCTCCCCTGGCACACAGCCCTACCAGAAACCTCTGGCAGTAACTGTTGAATCCGATCTGCTGCAGCCACGTCTGCACCTCACAGGCCTTCCAGTTGGGAACCGTGGGCAGGATGCGCCGAGGAACCTCCTCGCCTATCATGCGCAGCACCTTCTTGGCCAGGGAGGAGGTGGTGCTGCTGGTGGAGTAGCACACTATCCTCTTCAGGCTCTGAGTAGCCCCAATCTCACTGAAGATCTGGGGACACAAAGGGGGGACACATCACTTTGCTTTCCCTCCTCCTCCCCACAGCCTGTGCTGGGCCAGCTGAGGACCAAGGTACTTGGGGAGCTCATAGGAGAGCAAAAGACACCAAGATGCCATTATAGCAACCCTTCCCTTCTGCATCTCCTTCCTTCAGGCCAACCTACCCTTTACCTGTGTTTTCTTCTGCCTGGTTTTGATGGCAGCCTCCGTGCAGAGGTAGAAGGCAGCGATGCACTGTGCTTCCAGCCTCGAGCTGTCCAGCAAAGGCACCAGCCTCTGCAGGTCATCTGCCGTCCTCCCCTGGCTGTTGTCACTGCTGCCCAGCATCTCAGAGGCAAATTGCTCCGGATCCAGTGAGGCAATGAACGGCTCCACCAGAGCCAATGTCCCCGACCGCTCCACCTCCTTCTCGATTTCCTTGTTGGTGGCCAGCACTGTGATGGCTAGGCACGCATGCAGCCGGATCAGCTCATCATCCCTGGAGAACACCAGGGGGAAAAGCCACTCAGCCGTCCTCTTCTCGATCATCAGGCGCTGGTTGGCCTGCCCTCCATACATGGCACAGTTGGCCAAGGCCATGGCACAGTGCCGCAGCACGATGGGGTCCGTCCAGCGGCACCAGTACAGGATAGCATCCAGGCCTCCATTGGAGATAAGCTGGAAACAGGTCTCCTCGGTGTGTTTGAACATGTGCTCCAGGATACCAGAGACACTCTGTGCCAGCTGGGGAACATCACGCTCCTTGGCTAAGTTCAGAATCACTCCCAAACCTATCCGAGCAATCCGGTCTCTGCAGGAAGGAGAGGCACAGGCAGGTGAGGGGCAGATGGCTGTGTAGGGACTGGGAGCAGTCACTGGCATGTGAATTTGCTCATGCTTTGGTGGCATTTGCCACATGAAAGCCAGATGTTTCCCTGTGGGACACAGCTGCCAGATATGATGTCGGATGTGATGCAGTAAGATGCGACAGGCTGCTGTTGGAAGAACCTGTCTGGGGCTGATGGAAGAGCTCCTGATGGGACAGGACATGGGGTGCATAGCCCAGGACCATCACACCAGAGGCTGTCGTGCTTGAGGTAAGACATAAATAGCAATCAACAGCACGTGATAGGCAAATGCCAGGGTAGAAATCATAGAATCATAGCATAGTTAGGGTTGGAAAGGACCTTAAGATCATCCAGTTCCAACCCCCCTGCCATGGGCAGGGACACCTCACACTAAACCATGCCGCCATGCTCTATCCAGCCTGGCCTTGAACACCACCAGGATGGAAATAGATGTGCTTAGTCAGCTTTGGTGGGGGTGTGTGAGCTGCTTAATGTTTGGGAGTGAACACTTGTTTGTCTCTAATTAGTGCTGTCCTTTGGCTGCTCCCCAGATGGGTGCCAAGCCCAGGGCAGGGGTTTCACATCTGTATGAGCAACCACACAGAACTGGCCATGGGGGTCTGCCTGTCCTGCAATGACAGCATGGAGGAAACCTGTGTATTTCCTTAGTCCTGCACTCTTCTAGAAGAGGACAGCAAGAGCCTGGGGCAGGCAGCTGAGAGCCAGCAACTACTGCTCAGTCGTGGCTGGCCTTGGGAGCCCTCTGCTGTGAGAATGGTCTTAAAATGACACCTGAATGGGGCTGTGCCCTAAAAGCATACAGTGAGGAAGGGAGAAATGATGAGCTCTTGACTGCCCTCCCTGAGTTTGCCAGGGGTGAGGGGGCAGCTCAATCTCAGCCCTTAGATATGACCCATTTGGTGCCTTGGTGGAGCTGCTCCATTCCCAAGGCACAAGCCCTGATGTGGATGCTCCATGCAGTGCTGCTCATGAGGACAGCAGCACATTTGGTCCCAGAGAAGGTGGGGTGAAGGCTCGTCAGCCTCTCTGTGCTGGCAGGCAGGAAGAGCATTTCTGGGAAGCCTGTGGCCCACATGGCTCATACTGACCTTGGGGTGGGTTTGGCAGCAAAAACTGTGGAGAGCTCTGGAAAAAAAAAGCCCCAGCCTGGGACTGGCTCCAAGTCTGGACTTAGCTTGGAGCTGGATGACAAACACAGCCCCAGCAGGTCACAGGATGGAGCCAGGACCGGTCCCAGGAGAGCACTGCTGCTGCTGCACACAGATGATGGGAGAGGCCTCTAAACCAGAGACTTGGACCCTGAGGGGACCTTATACCTCCCTAACATCACTTAGAGGTTGATGGTGGGGGTCAGGCTGTGGGGAGTAAGGGACTGGGAGCCCACTGCTACTTTGAGACTCTGGCCCATGAACTGCTTCTGGAGCAGAGATGGTGACTCCAGCAGCTGCTTTCTCTTGCCAGGAAGCTAAGTAAGCGCTGAATTCAGACAATGCCAGTGATGTTTCCTGGGATTAATTCCACTCTAATGGACTTTCCTGATTTAGCTGTTGCTTCTTTTTGTCTGTCAATGCATGCAGTGAGGTCCAGACTGCGAGTCCACAACCTTACAGCTAGGCACATCACCCAGGAAGCCAGAGCAAGACCCTAAACTTTGGTCAGACTTCCTCCACACACACAAAAAGCCCTGGCTGGACTTGGGAGCATGGAGGGAGAGCCAAGCTGTCAGAGTCACGTGTTTGCCTGTGGGATACCAGGAGAGAAAGATCCTGACCCAGCTCATGGCAAGTACATGGCTTCTGTCTGGGACCAGGATGCTGCAGTGTGATGCTGCCAGGGCATATCAAACCAGGCATGGGGCAGAGGGAAGAGTTTATCTGTTGGGGGCCTTGTGGAAGTGCATTTACATGTGTTGGATGTGCACATGCCCCTTTGTACACACACTTGTACACAAGCTTCCACCCCATCTCTGCCGACACTTTGGCAGGGCCAGCCCTGTCCCTCTCACCTCTCCTAGAGAGCAGCACATGCATCTCCAGCCTGTGAGCTAGGGGCCATAGGCTGAGGGGCTCCATGGGATGCTGATCCCTTCCTTATGGCCTCAGTCCAGCAGCAGGAAGTCTCTGGGAACTGGCTTTGTCCTCCCCTTCCTGCTGTGGTTATGGCTAAGGGGAAGTAGTGTCCCATCCTCTGATGGTCAGATGCTCTGCGCCAGGGAAACTGACCCAGCTCAGCCACAAAGGATGTCTTGTGTGGGTGACCCCAGGCTGAAGGGGGCTCATGAGGATGCCCTGTTCCTCACCAGCCATCCCTGAGCTGGGATTCACCCTCCTCACTTCAGTCAGGCAGGGATGTCATTGCCTGGGTGTGACCAGCAAGTAGGGATCCCTCTGTGCAAGGAAATGGATGGACGTGGTGTGGAGCTGAGAGGGTTTGATGCACCAAGAGCACCCAGAGCAGGGGAATTTGGGGAGTGTGGGTGGGATGGGTAAAGGAGATGCGGGACAGCAGGCAAGCCTGCAGTGGGGAGGGCTGTTGCTGTTCAGGGGGGCTCTATGCAGACTCACCTATTTTCTGCCACCAGGATCTGCTCCAGGAGTTTTCCTGCCTGGCACTTGGTTTCCAGCTCCGCTGTGTAGAGCAGGTTCAGCAGCAGGTCCAGGCCCCCCTCCAGGCGGATCACATCACACAGCACTTTGGCCACATCCCTTCCCAGTGTGGGCATCCCCCACGCTTCCTCCACCAGCTGGAACACCTCTGCGATGGCCCTGCTCAGCTCCGTGGGGCTGGCTGCCTGCTTGGCGTGGGTGATGGCCCGGTGCAGGGCGGGCAGAATGCGGTCCAGGGCTGCCCGTACATCTGTGTTCACCCCGGGGGAGACCTCCCGGTGGTCCCTGGAGCTGCCAGCCCAGCTGCCAGCCTGACTCACGCACTCTGGCACCTCCAGCTGCTCCGCACCCGACATGGTGAAGAACCGGCACAGTTTATAGAGGGAGACGAGCAGGGTGAGCACCATCGGCATCTCCTAGCACGGCATCCTCGGTCACCAGCCCGTTAGAGCCTCCCGGCAGGGACACCACGCTCCTTGGGGGGACCCGAAGTGGCCAGAGGGGTGGCACAGAATGGGGAATGGAACAGGGCTGGGCTGCCGGCTCCTTCCGCCGTCCCTGCCTGGGCGAGATGCGGAGCTGGAAGCGGTGACTGGAGCTGCCTTCCCAGAGCAGGGCTCAGCATCTCGGGTCCTCAGGGGCTGATGTCACCCTGCGCAGGCGCCGCCTCTCCAAGGAGGGGCTCATGTTTGGGCAGCAGAATCCCCCTCCTCGCTGCAGATGTTCTGACATCCCCCCAGACCCTTCCTTCCGCAGCCCTGCTGCCCAGCCTGAGCTGGGGCTTGTCCCTCTGTCCCCATGGCACATATCCCTCCCCTTGCCTAAGCTGCGGAGCCTGTGATAATTTCCACAGCAGGCAGGGACCCCCACGCTGCTTTTGCAGCAGGTCTCCATGACCCTGTGTGACTAGTGAAGGGGGCACAACGTGGAAGTAAAGAGCCAGGCACCTTGATGGCCACAGTGGTTACGGTGAGGTTGGCCATCCTGGCGCTGTGTTTTGAAGCCGTTTGTATCGGTGCAGGGGGTTAAATAACTGCCTTTGTAGGGCGGAAATTCAGAGCAGCTCTTCTGGGTGGGCTCGGGATTTGCATGAGAAAACAAAGAGCAGAGGCAGCCTGGGCCCCTTTTATTTTCTTTTCCTTTTTCCAGGCCGGACGTGCTCAGGGCAGAAATGCTTTGGCCACTTCTTGTGTTGGGAGGAGCAGCTTAAATCCTTGCCTTCAAAACCAGGTTATTGCCAGCTCAGACTGAGACTTAAATTCAAGTTGATGTTTTGATGCCACAGTTGCTTTTAATCCTCTCTGAGCCCACTACACAGGGACAGACAGAAGAAAGGGACATCAGCTCACAGCAGAGGATGGTAACCGAGGCGTCCTAAGCAGCACAGCACTGCAGGAGAGGCTCAGCACAGAACCAGTAAGAATTTTCCTGCTAAATTATTCTTAAACAGGGGTAATTAAATTAAATGGGGTATTGCAATGCAGCACAGCTGAGGGGTTTGCTGCCTTGGAGGAAGCTGCTCTCTGCAGGGGGCAGAACTCTAACCATTCCCTAAGGCTTGTCCTGACAAGCCCAGGGAGCTTTGCTTTGCTTTGCTTTGCTTTGCTTTGCTTTGCTTTGCTTTGCTTTGCTTTTAGTTTTACTTTGCTTTTGGGAGGGATTTCCAGCACCAGCTCTGGGAATGGCAGGGGTTCCTGGGGGGTCAGCCCTATTACCTGAGCTCTCCTTGCTGGCTCTGCTCAGCCCTTTTGCTCCCCAGGGCCCTGTTACTCAAACCAGCCCCTCTTTTGGGGTCTCTTCCTGCCATGCTTTGAGCACAGCAGCCAGGGTAGGGCTCACCATGTGAGCTGGTGAATGGGAGCATGGAGCAGCAGGAGGGAGCTTTGTCTCAACCTATCAGCCAAAGCAGCTCTGACGCTGCCCAGCCCTTCTCCCCCCTGCAGCCTTCCCGCAAGCCTGTGTCTGCTCAGGACTCTTTTTCCCCAGGCTCGATTCAACAGGAATGGGATGAAGTGCAATGCTGGGCTGTTTGCATCCAGGGATGACGCCAGCCCTGCCATAGCTGAGGCCAAGGGGCAAGGAGGGAGCTGCAGGAGAAGTCCTACCCCAACAGCCCGTGTCTGGTGGCTGCCCTCGGTTCACTGGGGCTTTCCACATGGAAATGCTTTCTTGAAACCAAATCAAATCTTTCCAGTAAGGGTGGGAGCAGCCAATGCTGGGAACTCTCTCTGTCCAAGCTGGCAGAGGTGAGGCCCCTGGAATAGCGGGCACCATGCCTGGATTCTTCTCTACCTAAATCTTTCATCATTTATTCAAGCTCAGAGCTGCACACAGGGCGGGATGGAGGGGAAGGTGAGCCTCCTGCCCCAGCAGGAGCAGCCAGGGGCAGTATCTCTGTAGTGTCATGTGCGTTTGCTCCTTGCCCTTGATTAAATAAACATCCCAGAGTTATTAGGAGCTGCCCAAAGATCTGAGTTTACATTAATTAGTAACCAAAAAGATTGGTTGGAAAGGGAACGATGGGAGCAAAATACACAGGATTTTGTTTGCGTACTGCAGTGAACATGCAGAGGGCTGCTGCTCTTTCTCCCTCCTTCCTGGCCGTTCACCTCTGGCCTCTGGTCCCTGTACACAGAGATGGCATCGCCCCATCCTGAGCTGCTGTACCTTGGGGCTCCCCAGGTCTGCTTCCAGCCTTGCTGACGCTGAGAAAGCCAGAATTCCAAGAGCAAGTCCTCTGAAATGGTGACATATGGAGCTTCTCCCTTTGTCCTCAGAGCATTGCTTCCCATCCCCTCTCATGGTTTTTGTCTTGCCAAGACCAGGCTGAGAAACAGCCTCCCCTTGAATTGCAGCTTTAATACCGCAAGGTTTGCTCTGAAATAAGCATGGCAGCACCTCAGAACTGGCTTCTGGCTCTGGCCTGCTGTCCGCCCCTGCTCTCTGAACCAGTGCCTGCATCCAGGCTGGGAAGAAGCTGCCTGTGCACATGGGAAGCCCTGTTCCTCCTCAGACATACCCAGCTCATTATGGACTGCAGGGGATGCTGGGTGGGAGAATGTCTCTGCCCCTTTTTCCCCTGCTCTGACCTTGACCTGTTTGCTTTCACCCACTGGGGCAGGCTGAGCAAACAGCAGCTGCCAGGGCCCCGGCCGCAGCCACGCTCCAGCCAGTGCAGTCACAGGAAGGCTGCACTCTCACCGAACATGATGAGGCTGCTCTTCCCTGCCCTTGTACTGGCCCTGCTCGTTGCTGCCCATGCTGCTGAAGGTGAGCCAGCCCCAAACCATGTGCCTTCCCCTTGCAGGGTGGGGATGGAGTGTCTGTGGCTCCTGGGCTGCTGGAGGGGCTGGGAAGACTGGATAGTGTAAGGAGGCAATCAGGTAGTGGCCATGGCCACTGGCCACATTGGCGACACCTTGGGAGAAGGTACAAGGGCAACACATGGGTGTTGGTGGTGTCTGGGCAAATCCCTGGTCATCCTACTGCTGGACTGCCAGTGTGGAGCTGGAGCCTTGACACAGCCTGGTCTGTGGCTGCCATCCCAGCAGGACCTGGGATAGGAGCAGAGTGAGGTGCTGCTGTAGACCCTGATGATGGGGTTGACCATGAAGAGGTGGGAATCTCCCCAGTTGGGATGTGTTTGTGTTTGCTTTCACCCCCAGAGCTGGGCTGGGGAGGAGGCACTGGCCCCGCTGCCCACCCTTTCTTACTCCTCCTGTGCTGGGGGTGGCTTTTTCAGACTCCTGTGTTGGACACTGTGATGATGGCTTTGATGTGAATCGCAAGTGCCAGTGTGACACCCTCTGTGTGTACTACCAGAGCTGCTGCAGCGACTACTCCACCGTCTGCAAAGCCAAAGGTACTGTCCCCGTGGCACTGTCCCAGCCAGGCAAAGGGATGGTTGTGGATGCCCAGCACAGTGAGGGATCAGAGGGGTCCATGATGGGTCAGCTCTGCACCTACCGAGTCCTCAGGATGAGGTCTGTGCCAGGATTTGGTGCTGCAGCACCAAGGGGTTTCAGCAGCTGCACTGTGGGGTCCTTGCAAACCCGTATTGCCTGAGAGCAAGCTCCTGCACCCAGATCCCATGGGAAACACCCAAGGCTCTCTGGAACCAACCTGCTCCCTTCCACAGTGACCCGGGGAGACGTGTTTGCCTTGCCGGAGGATGACTACCTCGACTACAACTTCACCATCGACTTGGGCACAACAGAAGGCACCAGGGCAACCCTCGCAGAGCTGCCCACAGAGCTACCCACATCCCTGCCTCCAGAAGAGCCCACACTGGAAAGCAAACCAGATCCTGTGGAGACACTGACCGAGGTGCCCAGCACCACGCTGGATGGGTTTGGGGAGCTGGAGCCTGTGGAGGAGCCCGAGGAGCTATGCAGCAGGAAACCTTTTGATGCCTTCACTGACCTGAAGAATGGTTCCCTTTATGCTTTCCGAGGTACCTTGGGGACGTTTCCTGGGCATATGGGACGTGTTGCTCCGTGGTCTGACAGTGCCAGACCACACTGGTGGCTGAGGTCCCTCCTGCTGCTCCCACCACCCCTCTTTCCCTAGGGAAGTACTTCTATGAGCTGGATGAGAACAGCGTGCGGCCAGGCTACCCCAAGCTCATCAGCGACGTCTGGGGCATTGAGGGCCCCATTGATGCAGCCTTCACACGCATCAACTGCCAGGGCAAGACTTACCTGTTCAAGGTGGGCTACAGCCTGGCTGTAGGGCTGGGAGTGCTTCTGGAGGGGCCGATACATCTTCCTAACCTACCTGTCCATACACACACACACCCCGTGGCTGCCACATATACCCATATCCTGGGCTCCAGGCAGCCACAGCCTCATTGATGGGGCTTCCCAGCATCCACTCACGCCCTGGGGTGCTGCACCCAGCCCCCTGATCCCCCTACCTCTGTCCTGCACCCCCCAGGGCAGCCAGTACTGGCGTTTTGACGATGGAGCCCTGGATCCTGAGTACCCTCGTGAAATCTCTGAGGGTTTTGAAGGCATCCCGAACAACATCGATGCAGCCTTCGCCCTCCCTGCCCACAGCTACAACGGCAATGAGAGAGTCTACTTCTTCAAGGGTAAGGGGCATGGGCAGGGCACCGTCTGGCTCCTGCTCCCCCTCAAGGGTATGTTCCCCACTAATGCCCTGCACATCCTCTCCTAGACAAGTACTACTGGTCCTATGACTTTGCCAACCAGCCCACACAGGCTGACTGTGAGAAGTCCTCCCCTTCCACCGTGTTCAACCACTACGCCTTCATGAACCGGGACAGCTGGGAGGACGTCTTCCAGATCCTCTTTGGCAGCAGGATGAGTAAGGGCTGGGCCCGCACTGACAGAACACAAGGGGTGCAGGTACCCAGGCAGGAGGGAGTGATGCATGGGAGCGAGATCAAGCTGGATGAGCTGTTGTGCTGGGTGGGAGCCCAGGCTATGGACAGGAGCCCCCCAGGCCACAGCTTCATCTCCTACATCTCTGATCCCAAATCTCCCCAACCCTTATGCCCCACACTATCATCACCAGCCATCTCACACCACAGTGTCACTGCTGGGGTCCATTTATTCCCGCTGGAGCTGGAGATGCCTTAGGAAAACCCCAGCCCTAAGCAAGGGAAATGAAAGATGGGATGGAGGAAGAGAAAGGGGTTCAGCAGCACAGGGCTGATCCCAGCTCTGCCCATCCTTTGTCTGATCATGATCCCATCCAAGCTGGGATCCTTTGGAGCATCCCTGTGTGTCTGGGCTCAGCTCCCCCTGCTGCTGCTGCTCTCACTTGTCCTGTGGCTCTCTTGCAGCTGGGGCAAGCAGGCCACGGTACATCAGCAGGGACTGGCGGGGGGTGCCGAGCCGGCTGGACGCTGCCATGGCCGGCAGGATCTACGTGGCCTCACAGCAGCCCCGCAGGAGGAAGTCTCGCCGCCAGCGCAAGAGGTACAAGGGCCACCTCTCACTGAATCTGGGCTTCTGGGGCTGGCTGCAAAACGATTCCGACTCCACAGGGATTGAAAGCGACTGGCTGTCAGGCTCCAAGTGCGAGACCCTCCAGAGCGTCTACTTCTTTGTAGGAGGTGAGTCTGGGGCAGCAGGAGATCTAGGGATGCTGCCACATCCCTGAGTTCTGGGATGCAATGGGAAGGTGCCCAGGGCTGGCAGAGAGCCCTGACTGCCATCTCCCCTTCCTCCCAGACAAATACTACCGTGTCAACCTGCGCACCAAGCGTGTGGACCTGGTGCAGCCCCGCTACCCACGCTCCATTGCCCAGTACTGGCTGAACTGCCCGCAGCCTGGGGAGGAAAGCACCTGAGTGAGCTGCACCAGAGTCAACAGCAGCAGACCCCCTAGTTAGACAAATAAACTGAGTGCCGTGCAGGCTGGAGAGCTCTGTCATCCATCCATCCTTCCTTCCATCCATCCATCCATCCATCCTGTGGTCTGCGTGGTCCTTGTCCCTGAAGGCTGTGGTTGTCCTCCCATGTCTAATAACTGCCTGTTGGCTGTGCCAGATCCCTGCTGCCAGCCCTGTCTGTGTCTGTGCTGCTCAGATCTGCTCCACCAGCCAGTCCAATGCCTCTTCCAACTGGAGGAGAGGGACGGTGCCAGCGGCTGCCACAGAGGAAACAGCAGGGTCAGGTTTGCAGCGTCCCCAGCTCCACAGCCCCACACGAGTGGCTGGGTTTGGGATGGGTGCTCATCCCTGGGGAACCTGGCCTCCCCCCACTGCCCTGCTCACCTCTGGGCTCTGGCAGTCCTGGCCAAGGTGGTGCGGATGGGATGACCCTTCCCTCAGGGCTGGGACAGTGCTCGGGGCCTGGCAGCTCCCGGGGCAGTGGGTGCCGGTAGGAAAAGCTCCTGCTCCTGCCCCGGCTCCTGCTGTGAGGACACATGAACAAACCCAACTCATGCCCCACCACCCCCTGTAGCCCTAGAAGCTGCATGATGCTCACAGGCCCCGGCTCTCACCGCTTCCCCTGGGGTGGCTTGGGATTCCCAGGAGGTTGATGGGAGCTGGGCAGAGCTGTGTCCTCCTGGCCTGGTGCCTGAGCACTGGTGCTGCCTTCAGGGGGCCCCGGCTGCAGTGTGGGGAGCCCTGGCAGTGCCTGCAGGGTGAGCAGAGTGGTCAGGCTGTGCTGTGCTGTGCCACCCCCTTCCAAATTGACCCCCAGTGCTGTACCTGGGACACAAGGGTATCAGCCAGCCCAGGGCAGCACTGGGGGCAACTGGGGTGACTGGAGGCAGGAGGCAGCTTCTGCAAGAGGGTTTAGCATAGGGTTGGGTGATTTGGGCACCCACATGAGGATGCCCGTGGAGCCCAGGGTCTCCCCACACTCACCGGCAGCTGGGGCCTCATGGGGTGGCCAGGAGGGGCATGAGGGCTGCAGGTGCTCCGCAGCAGGGGCTGGGTGTCACAGGAGCTGCGGGTGGCTCTGCAGGATGGGACATCACCACTGGGGTCTGGGGACAGCCGGGGCTGCCTGGGGAACAGTGAGGGAACAGGGCAGGGCATTGGCAGCACCCAAGCCTCAGTCCTGCTCACGGGTCCTCTGTGTCCCCCCATACCTCAGCTGCTCATTCTCCACCACAAAGTCCCTCAGGAGGCCGTAGAGGCTGGGCCAGGCTGGGGCTCCCTCCGATGGGAGCTGCCCTTCCAGAGGGGACTGATGCAGCCCTGTAGGGCCAAACCTGCCTCCCAAGCCTGGCCAAGCTCCCATCCTCATTGGGGTTCCCAGGACCTCCGTGCTCCTCATGGGCACCCTGGGCAGGCCCAGCTGCTGACGAAGGGAGAGGTTTTCCCTCTGCAGGGCATGGATTTCTTCCTCCAAGCTTTGCAGCAGCTTCTCCCGGGATACCTGGGAGCACAAGCAGGTGGTTCAGAGGGGTCCCAGCAGTGGTACAGAGCACCTTGCCCACAGCCCCTGATATACCCTGTTGGCCAGGGGCCTGGTGGTGACCCTCCGTGCCCGGCTGGCATAGTGCAGCGTGCTCAGTGTCTCTGAGAGGCAGCGTGAGGATGGGGAGATGCAGGCGACCTGCCGATGGATGAGGAAGAACTGCAGGTTTCTTGCCAGGGGGTCACTCAGTCCCCTCCAGCCCTTTCCTCACTGGGTGAGACCCCTGCCCAGCCACCTACCATCAGGGTGACCCCGGAGCCGCCCAGGGATCGAGCCAGCAGCCGGGTGAGTTTGCTGTCGCGGTAGGGAACGTGCATCCGCTTCCCACGGGGTTTGGCCAACATGGAGATGCAGTGTCCTGCGGGGGATGAGCCACAGGGGGTGCAACAGGGCTCTGATGGGGACCAGCAGCTCGTGGGGGGGTCCCCCAGCTCTTACCCAGTGCCAAGAGGCTGCGGTTGATGTTGTTGGCCTCCACGGAGAGCTCCCCGCTGGAGCCTGTCTCCTTCACCCGCTCACTGCCAGCCAGGTCCACAAAGCACAGGGTGCCCTGCCTGCTGGGGCAGGCGCTGGCCTGGCGGACCCATGGTGGGAGTGATGCTTTGGCCACCCTCACCCTGTTCCCATAGCCCATAGCAGTGTCCCAGCCCCTGGCTTTGCGATCTGACTCCCTGCTGCTCTCCCCACCAGCACCAACAATCCTTGGGGAGAAGGATATGCCCCCCCCGGGCTGTTTGTACCCCCACAAAGAGCACCGCCCCGCATGCCTTCCCCCTGGAGCAGGACATGAGCTCACGTTCCGGCTGCGGATGTGGATGGTCAGAAGAGCGTGGCTGCGGCTCGAGTGCCTGTTGAGGGCATGGGCTGAGGTCCTTCTCCTCTGGGATCCTGCCAAGGGGGATTGAGAGATGCTGCCCACCCCCAGCCCAACAAGACCCTGCCTGTGCTCTGCAGCCCCTCTTGGCTGCCACCAGAGCCCCACCACCCCTGGAGATGGTCTGCAGGGGCTGAGCCTCCTCATACCATGTATGACCCCTCCCTCATCATGCCCCAGCCCAGTGTCTGTGGCTCAGCACCTTGCAGGAGCAGGCTGGCAATGGCCTCCAGGCTCTCAAAGTCCACACTGAGCTGGTTCTCCACATAGAAACCACGGGTTTTGCTCCACCGCAGGGGCAGGGTGCATGGGGGCCCTGAGCTCAGCAGGTCCCTGATCTGGAGAAGGGGTATAGCAGAGCAGAGGCACTGGGGACACGGGGTGCCAGTGGTGCTGGTCTGGGTGGCTGGGCAGGTGCCTACCTGTTCATTGTATATCTCCAGGTAGGAGGCACTGAGAGCCAGGTCAGAGCCACGGCTCCGGCTCTGCTCCAGGAGGCAGGCAAAGGACCTCTGCATCAGCCCCAGTAGGGCTGGGGATGCTGCGTGGGTCTCACTCTGTGGAGATGCCAGAATGGAGGTGAGTGGTCACCCTGCACTGGGCACCCATGACCGGGTGAGAAGAGCCCATCCCTCCACCATGACCCGGTCAGGTTGGGGTGACAGTGCTGTACCTGGCCGAGGGGGCCCATCAGGGTGTAGGTCTTCCCCGAGCCCGTCTGCCCGAAGGCAAAAACGGTGCAGGAGAAGCTGCGGAAGATGCCGAGCCTCAGGCACGGCCCCAGGCGGTGGCACAGGGCTGCCACCTCCCGGCACGGCCCTGGCACTGCAGACCCTCCCGTGTGCGGTGGGCTGAGGGTTCGGTACCCGCGCGGGGCTCTTCGGGACTCACCCGTCTATCGCCAGCTCCACCAAGCGCCTCATCCCACTGCCTTCGAACACAGCCTCCTGCGAGTCGCCGGCGTCAAACACGGCGCTGAACCCGAAGGTGGCATCTTGCCGGGCCGCGCTCACCTGGGCAAGGGGACCAGCGGGGGCTCAGGGCGGGCCGCAGCCCCCCACAGCCGGGCCCCAGCAAGGAGGTGGCGCTTACGTGGACGGTGCCGTCGCCGAGGCTGTGCACAACCCGCCGGTCCCCTCGCCGCGTCTCCGAGCAGGTCAGTGGCCGGACCCTAATGGGGTGTGTGGGGTGGATGGGTCCATGTGCGCCCCGGGGAGCTCCGCTGTGCCTCTGCCCTGGGCAGGAGAGTCCCCGATGTGTCCCCAAGGCCCTTTGTGTCCCCACTTACCTCAGCACCACTCTCAGACGCGTCTCTTTGCCCACCGCAGGGTCTCCCCGCTCCTCTCCAGGGCTCCTTTGGGAACAGAGGGCAGCGGGATGGCGGGTGTCCCCCAGGCGGGGGGGGGGGTATGCCCATGGGCATCCCGGGGGACAGGGTAGGAGGGGAGCCGGGGTCGTGCTGTGCTCCCCCTGTCCTCCCGTCCCCACTGTGCCCTAGGGCCTGGCAGGGGATGCAGTGAAACATCCCCGTGTTCCTGCAGAGGGACCACCCTGTCCCTCCCCGGCCTTTATGGGGTGTCAGCCCAGGCGGCTGCATCAGCCCTGCCCAGGCCCTGCCTGCTCCAGGACCCAGAGGCCTCCGTCCCCTCCGTCCCCTCGTGTCCCTCCCCGCGACTTACGGTCTCTCCTGGCCCCGTGGGAGCGTTTTGGGCCGTGTTCCCGGCCGGGGCTCCCAGCCCCGCTCCCCCGCCGCCTCCATTCGCCCCTCGCTCGGGGTCCGGCCGCTCCCAGCCGCAGCCACCGCCGACCAGCGCGGGCTGCCCCGCACAACCGGCACCACCGCTCCGGTTAAACATTGACCGGTGCCAGCCCCGCGGGAGAGCGGCCCCCGCGGCGGGGGGCGAGGCGGGAGGGCTGCACCTCAGCCCCGGGCTCCAGCAGCACCCGAGGGGCCCCGACCCACCGGCACCGGCTCCGCCCCGAGCCCTGGGATGCTCACGGACCCCACCGTGCCCCGCCGGGGGGGACACAGCAGCGGTGGGGTCGCTGGTCCCCGAGGGGGGACAACGGGGGGGCAGCGCCGCCCGCTCGGGGCGGTCCCAGCCCGTCGAGGGGGGATAAAAGCCGGGTCGGCGGCGCGGGCCCGGGGGAACCGGGCAGGATGAGCGCGGCCCCGGGCACCTCCCGCGCCCCGCAGCCACTGCTCCGCTTCCCCGGCGGGGCAGGAGGACCGGGCGGCAGCCGAGCCCCGGGGCCGTGCCCCTGCCCTTGCTCGGGGGGCCCGCGCAAGCGGCGGCGGACCACGTTCAGCCGGGGGCAGCTCTCGGAGCTGGAGCGGGCCTTCGCCGCAGTGCCCTACCCGGACATCACCACCCGGGAGCGCCTGGCCGAGCTCACGCAGCTGCCCGAGGCCAAGATCCAGGTGAGCGCTGACGGGACCCCCCCTTTTGCCCCGGGGCCGCCCTTTCGGTGTCTCATGGTCCCGTGTCCCCACCCCAGGTCTGGTTCCAGAACCGCCGCGCCCGCAGGATCCGCAGCGCCAAACCGGAGCCGCAGCCTCCACCAGCTCCCGCGGAGCAGGGCCCCTCCTCAGCACCCCCCGACGGCACCGCCCCGGGCCCGGCTCCCGGCGCACCTCCACCGGGAGCCCACAGCCCCACTCCGGGCCTCCCCACCTCGCTGGGCTCCATCTCTGACCTTATCTACAGCGCGGCCATCACCAACCTGGGCGAGCCATAGACGCAATGGGGACGCCCCCCCCCGGCTCAGCACCACGGTTTCATTAGAGTGTGGAATTACTGCCGGTCCCGAGGATGTCATCTCATATCCCAACTGCCGGAGCCCCGCGGCCGGGCCAGGCCCCATCAGCCCCCTAATGCCGACTAATCTTTTGGATGACAATACCTTAATCTGGGGCCGCTTCCAGGGCTGATTGCGGCACGGCCGCCCCTAATCCGCGGGCACGTTCGCAGGTGCCGGCAGATCCCCCGTATCGGATATTAAAGCGTGTTTGCAGCAGGGCTTAGCTGCCATCAGAGCATTAATCACCGTGTCTGGCCCTGGCAGGGAGCCTGCACAGTGGCCATGTCCTTGGGGGGTCCCCTCCCCACTGTGGGTGCACTGAGCTGGCTCCAATCCCTGCCCCATGGCCACTGAGAACCCCATGGGCTCGGTGTGGAAGTGCCACCATTCCCTACCCACAGAAGTTGGGATCCTTTGGCAGTCCATGCATCCCTCATCCTGCTCCTGGAGGGCTGGGACATGTGGCAGCCCCAGTGTGAGGACATGGAGCTATCCTCAAGCCCATTGTGGCTGTGGTGGACACCATCATCCTCCTGAACTGCTCAAGTGGATAGGATAAGGGCTCATCCCCAAATATGAGCTGGGTTGCGTGGAGAGATGCTGTCCTGAGAGTGGGCAAGGGGAGGTTCCAGCAGGAGCTGGAGTGGGATGCAGAGGGAAAGGGAAGATCCATTTCTCTGTGGGGCCTCCTAGATGCCAGGTCAGCCTTCCAGCAGCATCTCCAGTGAGGCAGGAAGGAGGTTACAAACACACTGTCATTTATTTCCATGATTAAAGGACAGCAGCCAGCTGGAGCAGGCCCATGTCCCCTCTTCCATCCCACCGCTGCAGGACTGTTCCTCCATGATCCGGGCATGAGGGATGCAGCAGTCTTTGCAGGGAGCAGGTACAAGGAGGCAGCAGAAGACAAACCCGCCCCAAATTCATGACTCCAGGGGTCAGAGTTTTCCAAGGTCCCCTTCCAGGGTCCGCACCATCACATACAGCTCGGCCAGGCCAACCACGGAGGCCACGATGACCGCAGACAGGACCCGCTGGGGACACAGAGGGAGAACAAAGCGATGCTGTGTGTGCGTGCAAGGGCCAGCACGGAGCACAGGGAGCGTGCGCCGGGGCTCACTCACCGCCGCGGTCTCTGCGAACACGTACTGGCTGCCCAGGTACGTGCAGGCGAAGGCGGCCGCCACCGTCACCAGGAAGTTGAAGATGGTGATGACAACGGCTGTAACGGAGCGAACTGCAGGGAACAGATGGTGGCTTCAGGTGAGAATGGGGAGTGGGGCATGGGGGAAACCCGGGATCCCGCTAACGGGAACACCTGCGGGAATGTGGGAGGGTTCACAGGCTTTGTGCGTCCTGAAGTAGTTACAGGGACAACCAAGAGGCTGCTCCTTTACTCGAGGAACACTTCCCTGCGGTGAGAAACCCACCAGGGAGCTCGTGGAGAGGGAAAGGCTGCGTGATCCCACCAGCAGCGCCTGCCCTGCCCCAGCACCCATCGGCAGCACTCACCTTGCCTCCCGACTTCAGCCAACGACCCGTTTGTCTCCTAAAAGAAGGATTAAACCAACTCGTGATCGGTTGTGTTTTAATGGTAACCGCAGAATAAAAGCTGCCCCAGTGCCCTCTCTGTCAGACTGAACGTTCTGAGAGCCGTGGGAGCAGCAGCGCTGCAGCACTCAGGTTTCTTGGGGAGTTTTGTGGGATCTAGGTTAAGAATACTGAGAAGGGATCATTTCCCATCCAAGTGCTTCCAAGGGTGTGTTTTCCTGCCTGCGGGTTCTCTGCTGCACGTCTGGCTTTAATAGAGACACTGAAGGGTCTGGCCTTGTCATCACGTCCATGCCTCCGGGAAGAGCTGAATGTTGTAAAGCTCCACACTCTCTGTGCTGACCTGGACATGGTGACATGGTTTTGAACACCAGATCCTTAGGGGGGAAGCAGGGAACAGTGGGATGAGCACACGGGACACGCTCCTCTGCTTCCCTGCTATTTGAGAGGAACGCTGCTGTCATTGCTACCCGGCTCTGGTAGCTGCTCTGGCTCATGGATCATAGAATGGTTTGGGTTGGAAGGGACCTTAAAGCTCCTTCAGCTCCAACCCCTGCCACGGGCAGGGACACCTTCCACTAGAGCAGCTTGCT